>BTPG01000002.1:101988163-102013163 GCA_036245525.1 Semisulcospira habei | reverse complement strand
GCAATGAAGGATGGAGTGACAGAGAAAGAGGTCTCAGAGGTCGGTGTGAACAGGAACCACCAGGAAAGAGAGGTTGGAAGAGACGAGACGAAGACTGGCGGAACCACGACAATGTTTCCTTTTCCGAAGACAAGCTTAAGGGAGCTGGTACTGGGAGCTTCAAACGTGGCTTTGATTCAGCTGAGAGACGGAGAAGCATCATTAATAAAACTGAAGACCGGACCGCCAACTGGGCAACCAGTGGTAGGGCTGGAATAAAAAAAAACTGGAGGCCAAGAGAAACCACGGGTTTAACTGCAGACAACATTGTCGGACGCCATCCAGCAGGAGAAAAGGTTTCCAGGCCTAAAGGAACACAGGCGGTACAGAACATCAGCAGGGCCGAGGAATCACAGCTAGAATATTCGTCAAAAGGCAACAGCGAAAGGGACCAAGGCTCAAGCGCGGACGATGATGAGAACAGATTTGATGACGATACAGATATCTCAAGTGACACCAACGAATGTGACGAATTTGGTAGAAGTAAAGAAAAAACGGCCACAAATGAAAATTATGCAACACAAAGGCAAACTCCTGAAGGAAGCAAGAATGAAAGAGCATCCAGTCTGGGCAAACTAAATACAGAAACACCTAGGAAACGCACAGGATATGTGGAGGCAACTATAGATAAAGCCTCATCAGAAAAGAAGCGGAGTATTATAGATTCTCAAGCAACAGACACAGCAAAAAATAAGCTATATGAAAACAATGCTGTGAAAACAAATCTTGATGAAGATTTGCTTTCAGGGCATTGTAGTCGTACAGCCTTAAAACTGTCACAACGTGAAGACACTGATAAGCCAATCAACCTATTGCTACATATCAGTGAGAACACAGAGGGACTCGCCAGTACTCTGAACACCTTCACATCTCCTGATATCACGAGAAAGCTGCTTAAAACCATCAACACAGTTGTTGAGAATCAGGACTCAGATCACAGGCAGGACGGTATCAACATTCTCCAAAATGTCTGCACATCACGTTTTATCGACACTCATCTAGTAACTTTCGTCCTCCAAATGACATCGACTGCTTCACAAATTTCTGTAGTCGACGACATTGAGATGATCCATCAGCTTACCACTACTGTGTGTCACAGATTCCCTTCATACGCTCACAAGTGCACTCTGCTTTTGTCGTTCATTCTTGACAAAGAGCAACTGATGGTTACATTGCAAGAAAAGAAACCGAGTGTTGAGGATGACCTGAGGGTTCTCGTAAGGGACTGTGAGCAGAGTACAGACAGGGTACAGACGCGGGCGAGGACCGCTGAACCCTGGCGACGCGCTGACCCTGACGATGATGATAGAGAACCCCCTGGAGAAATTGGCCAGGTGCCTATCATTCCCGAGGAGAGGGATTTCGACTGGACGCAACAACCGTTCTTAAGGTAAGTTATTTGTATATTAAACTTAATTGATTGATTGACTGATTTATTACTTTTATCAAACTAACCAACATCGATCGATCGATTGATCGATTCATTGATTGATTGATTAAACTAATCAATTAAGCAATGAATGATCAATCGATTGAGTGATTGGTTGATTGAGTGATTGATGGTTGATTGACGGTTTGTTGTTTGGTTTGCGTATCGGTTTGTTGGTTGTATGCTTGCTTGATTGCTTGGCTGATTGATTCGGCTTGAATTCATGTCATGTTCTAATTGTATATGCAGGTCCAACAAAGCTGTTGGAGCCTTCAAGGACCAGGACCACTACCTTGACGTCCAGTTCCGACTTCTGCGTGAAGATTTCGTCCGCCCTATCCGCGAGGGCATCAAAGAGTACAAACAAAATGGGTACAAGAAGGGGAAGAAGTACGGAGATTTAAGGTAACACCTTTATCTCTCCATCATTGTCTACAGTATACTGACAAGCAAAATAAATGCGACACAATTGGAATCATAGGAAACGCCAAAGCCTTCCGAAGATACCAGTGATGTCGCATTTGGTTTGCTTGTCGATATGTGTAATTAACTCATTCAGCCCTGAGGCACTACAGCAGGAGATAGGTCGACCATGTTAATTCAAGGGTAGTGCCAGATTAGCTCGGCGCCTGTCGGCGCCCAGCTAATCTGGCACTGCCCTTGAATTATCAAGGTCGATCCATCTCCTGCAACTGGTGCATAGTCGTTAGATGACACCTCCCAAATTTGAGAAATACGGCCGTCGGGCTGAATGAGTTAAAGGCAGGGATACTGTATCTTAACCCATTTCGTCCCGCGGCAGCATTTGCAAAATTTTGGAGGCGTCATCTAACGAATATGTACTAGCAGCAGGAGATGGGTGGACCATGATGATTCAAGGGCAGTGCCGGATTAACTTGGCGCCTTTAATTACCCTTGAATTATCATGGTCTATCCACCACGTGTAGGGCGTTGGGGTTAAATGGGTTAATTCTGTCATAGCACACTGAAACAGACTATGTGATTCTGCAGATTTCTAATGTAAACATATTAAGCGAGGTAAATCAATCTTATCTCACGCTTCAAAATTAAAACACCGTTATCATTTTTCTATTTAAATTTATTTACAGCACATCAATGTCATATTGCGTCAGCAACCATATCAGTGAATCCGATCAGTAGTTAGTATAAATGCACACATCAGTCAACAATTGGTTTGGGCGTAAAAGGGTACGTTCATATCACATCAGTTGATAGTTATTTAGGTTTCAACGCCGAGCGGGCAACTAAGGCCATCTCACGGCGGTGACGTTACAGAAGATATCATGTACCACAACAAGAATGTTCCAGAGTCGTGCAAAGTCTCAGTGTTTTTGGTGGGTGAAAATGCCCCGATATCGCTACAGTTAACAGTGAACGTGCCCAATAATAATAAACAAATGCTAAGGAATCACAGAACATGTATACATAAAAACGAGTAATTTAAAAAAATACGATAATGTACAGTAATAACAGTAATTTAATAGGCATGTCAACTAAATTCGTTCAATATGTATGCAATTGTATGTTTATGCGACCCGGCAGAGAATGTATGTGTACATCAATTGATATTATATTAACCTGGCAAATATGCGTGGAACCTTAAGAAAAGTTTGCGACACCACATTTCTCCTCCTAAAACCTCCAACAGCGGCTGCCAGGCAGTCCCGCCAGCCCAAGATAAAGAATGTCAAGCGACAACCACAACAGAAGACGAAGAAACGGCAGCCACCCCAGCGACGAAACACCAACAAAGCAACACCCCGCCACACCCCCACCAGAGAGGTGGGATGCACCACCGAGCCACCTACAACGCAGGAGTCGAGCACCAACACCTCCACGACGGCCACCACGTCAGGGGCCGCTTGCATAGCGATGTAGTTCATAGCTTCGAAACTAAACGCCTACTTTGAGAGTTACTACTTCAGAAGTTTCGTGGCAGGCTGCTTGCCTTGCATGAAGCGAAATCCGCGCCGTAGTAGAAAGTAGTGGGGTGAAGGACGTTTAATTTGAGGTCAATCGTACTTCTGCGCATGCGTGTATTTACATCCCGGCGTCTCTGTGTATGAAAACTACGCGCGCGCTGGGGCAGGGAAAAACAGGGTCAAGATGCCCCAGGCTAGGCCGGCTGTGGTCCACGCTACCGCATGAAAGTGAAATCGCTGTTTTGCTCACTGAAATACGAGACTGAGCGGACTGTTTCTGTAAAATTTGCAGAACACCTAAACGTTATTTTTATTTGTTTTTAATATTTTTTATTTTTTATTTTTTTAAACCTAAAGCAAGTTTTAAACCTAAGAAAACTTAATCACACGAGCGTTGTTTGTGATACAATAACAATAACACCTTGAATTACCCATACAAAACCTCTAAAACATATCTTTACACATGGTAACTTCCGACGTAAGCACACGTACTCATGGGGACCCTCTGTAGTAAATCACGCCCTCCTCGGTAACCTCCGAAGTAAGCGTAACTTCCGACCCATGCAAGAGGAAACGAGGCGTTTACTTCTTGAGTAGCCCATAACTTCGAAAGTAAGGACTTACTTCATCGCTATGCTAGCGGCCCCAGCAGTCACCACACGCCTACGACGACGGCCACCCAACCATCAAGCGGCAGCCATTAGTATCGACAAACACCACCGGCCCACCCCAAGATCACACCAAGCCAGCCACCCTACCCACTCCAGCGCTCTACACCATGACCCTACCGCCAATGGCCTCCAGCTCCCGCACTCTGGCCACGGTCCTACCGGCCACCGCTCAACCAGCCACCACGACTCACCTCCGACCCCACGCCCCCAAGAGCTGCTGCTATAGTGGCTATTACATCCTGGCAGCAGTACTAGACAACACCACACCGCCCGCCTCCACCACCACCCATCAGGACAACCCCCCCACCCCACCCACCCTCACCCCTTCCCCCCCCCCCGCCCCCCACTCACCCAACGCCCCCACTCAACCGACCCCCCCCCCCCCCCCCCCGGACGAAATCAGCGCCAGCTGGAAGTCCCTGTCCCTTTTAAAACTCGCCTCGCCACCGAACGTCTGAAGAACAAGAAAGGCGATCCTACCAAAGCTGTAAAGGTCACCTTCAAATTAGCCACCCTACCACAGAGAGTACATCTTGTAGGTGCTTATGTTGACGTAGTGCCTTTCTCTGCGCCCGTGCGCAGATGCACTAGATGCCAACGCCTGGGGCACACCAAGGCTCAATGTCGTGCGAAAAAGCCAAGTTGTGCGCAGTGTTCACAGCCTGATCATGAGCGTGCTAACTGTAAGAACTCAAGAAATTGCGTAAACTGCGGTGGGGACCACAGCCCCGCCTATGCTAAATGCCAGGAGTACACTCTTCATAAAAGAGCAAATGAAATCAGGTCAAAAACGTACATTCCCTTCCCAGAAGCTCTGAGGCGTGCTAAGGTTGGACAGGAGGTTAACGAGGCCTCCCCCTTCAGCCCCCAGTACGACAAGCTGTTCTGGGGGCCACCAGTGATCACTGCTCCGGGCAGGCCGGCCCCCGCCCGCCCCGCCCCTGCACCCAAGCTCTCAGAGCACCAAAAACATGACTCAGCAAAATCTAACCGCCCTGAAATCACCGAATCCCCCTCAGTAACAGAGACAATCTTGCCTAACAAAGAACCTCGGTCTGCTCTAGAGCAACAGCAGGCAGCCGCCAAAAGCAGCGAAAGTCAAAATAAACATGAAAACCTCCGTCCCAAGAAAACTCGTAAAAGAGGTAAAAACAAGAATAAAGAGTCTGCTCAACAGTCCCTCACAAGTGCCTCCCATTCCCCGAAGTCTGGAAAAAGCGAGCAGGAGAACATAGTCGAGCAGAGTGAGGCCCAGAATGTGCAGAATGAGTCTTCCCCTACCCCGTTCATTCAATCCAATAATAACGAAATTGACGCAGGTAGTGAAGGATCTTTCGATTTGGCGATGGAGGACTCTGATGACTGGAGTTCCCTCGACCAGCATACCTTTATCAAAAACCTCTTGAAGTCACTGGTTAGAGCCCTGGAGGAGGGAAACCCCTCGGCCGTATTTGGCCTGTTCTCCGACTGGCTCTATCTAAAATACCAAGCTCACACCCCCGACCGCAAACTAATGCGGGAGGGGCTTCTAGACCTGTTCAAAATCCTAGGCCATCTCGGTGTGCTTGGTCGATTATAAAAACAAACAAACTTAGATTTTCTCTATTAATTTGTACTAATTAAGCCCCTGTCAAAATGGATAGTCAACTTAAGGTGTTGCAATGGAACGCCCGTAGTCTGGGCCAAAACTTGGACTATCTAATTCAGCACTTGTATGAGAATAAATTTCAGGTGCTCTGCCTACAGTCACCAAACTGTGCATTTAAAAAAACTCCCCAAACTACAAGGTTACTACTACCCTCCTGTAGTAAACAAAACTACCACAGGCACAACGAAAATATATACGGCAACATATGTTAAGACTGATGTTACATACCACCCAATCCCCTCTCCCGTCCCACCATCCTTGTCCACAGTCTATCATTGTGCAATAGCTATTCGCTCTGCGAACGGTCTACATATAAACATCCTTAATACATATATTCCTAAATCCCCCCACCCGCCCGACACTGAGTGGATAGTGCAAGTCTCAGACCCACAGGCCGAGTGGCTTGTTGTAGGGGACTTCAATGCCAGACATTCCCTCTGGGACAACCTTGTGTGTGAGTCCGCTAAGAGTAACCAAAAAGCCTTCCTGGCTGACCAGATCATAGAATCTGATCTGTGTCTTCTAAACAGTGGTGTCACTACTAGAGTGCCCGATAGATCAGACCACCTTCCTTCTGCTATAGACTTGTCCCTAGTATCTCCTGGTCTGTTTCCTATGGTTGACTGGGAGGTCGGAGAGGACACCCTCGGTAGCGACCACCTACCGATCTCAATTGCTGTTCACGTGAATTTTCGTTCTCAGTCAAGCTCTCTAGAACTTACCTATAATTATAAGAAAGCAAACTGGTCGAAATTCGGGGCCCTCTTAGAGTTTCAGTCCGACAACCTAAAATCCGAAGATGTAGATGTCTGCTGCACCAATGTCACCAAACATATACTTAGTGCAGCGGATACGGCTATTCCCAAAACAGCTAGAAACAGAAACAAAGACACCAGGCCCAACAATCCCTGGTGGAATGAAGAATGTGAGAAAGCAAAGAAAGACAAAAGAAAAACGTATAAAATATGGACAAAGGTTAGATCAGAGGAAAACCACACAATGATGAAAAGGGCTAAAATAGCATGTAATAGAGCTACAGCTAAGGCTAAAAAGGCATTCTTCTCAAGCTCTATGTCTTCTCAGATACACTCGCATACAGATCTCTCAAAAGCATGGAAAAGCATAAAGATCCTCAAAAAATGTATATAACTTGCCCGACCCCCCAGTAGAAGTGGACGGCGTCACAACTTTTGACAACGCAGGTAAAGCTGAGGCTTTCGCTCGGGTGTTTGCGTCGGTTAGCCAATCCTCCTCCCTTCCTGAAAGCGCCCGCTCGTTTAGAACTGGGGAAGAAGGTAGGGCGGAATATAGCGATCCGTTCCCTGACAACACCTACCACCCCATTACCCTCAAAGAACTGAAGGAAGCAATCTCATCTGTATCATCCCCGAACGTTTCTGTTGGTCCCGATGACATCTCATATCATATGATTAGCAATTTCCCCGAGAAGTTTATACACATCATTCTTGGTCTTTTCCAAACCTGCTGGGAGAGCGGAGAGCTCCCGAAGTCATGGAAACAGAGTACTGTAATACCAGTGCCAAAACCAGGCAAACCCAAAAAACTCACAAGCAGTTACAGACCCATTTCTCTCACCTCTCATCTTAGTAAAATCTACGAAAGAATTGTAAAGAGTAGACTGGAATATTTTGTGGAATCCAGAAACATCCTTCCAGACTGTCAGGCAGGATTCAGAAAAGCTCGCTCAGTTACGGACCATTTAGCATCTCTCACTTCACACGTGAAGACAGTCCTCAAGAAGAAGAAGTGCATCACAGCTACTTTCTTCGATGTCCGCAGAGCTTTTGACTCTGTCTGGCACAGAAGGCTGCTGTTGAAACTGAGACAAATCAGCCTCTCGGGGCGCATCTATTCGTATGTCCGTAGTTTTCTCCATGGCAGAACTTTCTCAGTCAGGGTGGGAAAGTGTCTGTCAGCCCCACAGACAGTGGACTGCGGCGTTCCCCAGGGCACTGTGATTGCCCCAATACTCTACAACTTAATGCTGTATGACCTACCTTCCTTCCTTAAGTTGTCTGGCAAAAACAACCCAAAAGAATTGACAACTATGTATATTACGCAATACGCTGACGACTTGGTGATCTGGCAATCTTCCACGATTCTCAGAAGCTTCTCAGAGCAGAGAAAACGAGAGGCATCAAAATTCTATCAAAAGGTGCTTGACAGAACCCAAGAGTACATGTCTATTAACGGCTTTGCCTTGGCCACGGAGAAAACCCAACTTATATTCTTCACCAAAAATCAAGACATCTACAAACCAACATACTCCCTTGAAAGTGTGCAACTAGTGCCGTGTTCTCAGGTAAAATTCCTGGGGGTCATCTTCACTCCGAACTTAAGCTGGAATGCGCACATAAACTACCTCATCAAAAAAGCCCAGAGTGCCCTGAACTTAATAAGAATAATAAGGAAGCAGTCGTGGGGTCAAGACACAAAGACCCTCCTCCATCTCTGCCAAGCCCTGGTCCGCTCCAGGCTCTCTTATGGTCAGGAGTGCTACTTCGCTGCCCCACAATCGCTTCTCTCAAAGCTTACCTCCATCGATTCCCAGGCTGTCAAATTAGCGCTTGGCGTCCCGGTTCACTGCGAAACACGTGCAGCCTATGCAGAGGCTGGAATCTTGCCCCTGGCTCACCACAGGAAGCTGCAAGTGTCCAAATTTGTCAGCAGGACCTTTACCGTCCCAAACTCAGCCACCCACTTCCTTGTAAAAGACAGGAAATGGGACAAATTCAAAGCTAGCAGAAAAAACCACACGCTTGAATCCATAACGAGCTACACCAGTGACATTACTGATTCCCCAGATACATTCTTTGGGGAAGTCGCTCCAAAACCAGTCCCTCTACAGCCACCTTGGCTTCTTGAGGCCGCCAAAGTCAGCATTGAGGACCATAGCACCAACAAGACCTCCAGCCCACACTTGCTTGCGGCTCGGGTCCGGGAGTCGTTAATTAAATACCAACATCATCTCCAAATCTATACTGATGGTTCCGTGCTGGAGGATGGACGGGCCGGGGCCGGCTTCTCCATACCCTCCCTCAATACATGCAAAAGCTTCTATCTTGGACTAGGCTTCTGCATCTTTTCGGCTGAAATGACCGCTATCATCTCCGCACTTCAGTTTCTTATTTCCTATCCCCGCACTCCGCTAAGAGTTGTGGTCTGTGTGGACTCGCAAGCTGTACTTAAGGTCATTCGCTCCTCTCGGTCTCGATCCCGACCCGACCTCCTTCAGGAAATCCTCTAACTCTCAAACGCCATCATAAGACAAGGAACTCAGCTGGATTTCCACTGGGTCCCAAGTCACGTTGGGATTAGAGGCAACGAACTGGCGGATAACGCTGCCAGAGTCGGCGCTCTCAATGTTCCCCCAACTCAGCAACTTCGCATCCTCCCCTCTACCTCTGAACTAAACTCCAAATACAGCAATCTCATCCAAAACTGCTGGGAAAGGGAGAAGCGAGAACTGTGTGCCGTAAAAGAAAAGCGATGCTTCGCAGATCCTTCCCGGCCCTTCCTCCCTAAACTCCCTAGATCTCAAACGGAGATCATCCATAGGCTCAGAACGAGATCCTGGAAGCTGAAGTTCACCCAGACCCTATGTCATTGCGGAGAGACAGCCGGCCTAGAGCACTCTCTGCTACTATGCCGCCTGCCTCTTCCACAGCTCTCCAGAGTTAGACAATCATGTAAGGCTCGCGACATCAGAAACCTCTTCCAACTCCTATCTGATCATTCTCTGGCCGTGGAGCTGGCGAAAGCCATCCACTCCTCAACACTATCGACTTACATATAAACAACAGAGATGGGTACGTCCCATCTAAGATGGCTAACAACGACGCCCTAAGCCAAAATTCTGTTATAACTGTGCGTGGTCTTTGTTGGGCGCATATGCACCAACCCACACTCCTTGCATACACAATGATTATAACAGCGAAATCATAAAAACACCACATACCAACTTTTTTTCCCCCGATAAATTATATTATATTATAATTATTAACTATGTTTTATCCTATAATCATAATAATCTACCTGTCTCCAATCACCTCGTTGTGGCGAGAGACGTTAAAAATCAAGAAACAACAACGAGCCCCAAACCAGACACCCGTGGCTGTCAACACGCGCGATTCGACGACCGTCCCGGCTCTGCGGCGTAGAATAGCGCGATGTTCATACTCACTATACAGTCATAGGACCATCGCCAAGGGGAGGGGGAGAGTTGTGGTAAGTCAGGTGGGTGAGGGTCACGCTATCTGTCATCAGCCCCAGCCCTGCCTCGTGTTTGTTTTGTTAAGCCGTTACCGGCGCTCCTCTCTTCATTTTAGCTGGCAACAGTGTCTAATAGCTAAGTCAGACCAGTACAACTGCAGCTGACATAGATCACTTTGAACCCCCCAGATACTGAATCGGCTCATGAGAATCTGTGCATTTTGCAGACTCACTTTACATCCTTATTAGATCCCTCGGATGAGTAAGCCACTGAGGACTTCTTTGCGTATCCAGGGCCTTCCATCCACAAGAAATCCAGACCACAAAAGTGACTGCCAAGCGTGTAAAATGCAAAGAAGTACCCAACGGAGAAAGAAAAACGCTTAGAAAAGACGGTTACAACACAATTTAATAATATTTCGAGTACATACCCTTTGTCAAAATCGACAAACAAACAGAGAGATCGGTCGCTACTTATCTTCATTCACAGAAGGAATGTGGCAACTCTGCCACATTCCTTCTGCGAATGAAGATAAGTAGCGACTGATCTAAGCGTGTTTCTTTCTCCATTGGGTACTTCTTTGCATCCACAAGAAGAATAGATCTTCATGAGCCCATACATGTTGTAAAGGCTGCTGCCGAATCAAAGTGCTCTTTTTGAATTTTTACATAGATTGGCCTCGTTTGCATCAAGTTGAGGGTGTTATTATTGATTCAGTAAAGCGATTGGATTCAGTAATTTCAAGCGGCTCAGCCATACAATATAATTACGATATCGATCACAATTAAAAAGGATAAAATAGCCAACGAAGTTCAAAATCAAGTAAAAAAAACTTAATTTATCCCAGGATGGGGTAATTTCAGTCTGGACGGGAGCATATATATATATAAAGTAAAGTGGAAAAAAAATGGACAAGACGGACATACACACACATACACACAGGCACCCATGCACGCCAAATTTAGAAACTATACTAATACTGACATCTATACTAATACTGACAACTATACTAATACTGACAACTATCACATAAACCTTACAAGAACAAACTGGGGAGCTGGGTGGCTCGGTGGTAAAAGCGTTTGTCTCCAGACCAAAAGGTCCCGGGTTCGAATCCAGCTAGGGTCAAAATTTGCTCAGACCCTTTTTCGTTGTCCCCGTCTTTGAAATCACCCTCGTGGTGGACAAAAGACGTTAAGCCCTAAACATTTAATTTTTACAAGAACAAACTGGCACCTTCCATCCCCCTCATGATCGATTACAGATCTCACAGCTGAATATATTTAATATTGTAATTTATTAAAGTTGCACGCACACGTAAATAATGAGGAGGGAAACAGTTATTGTACTCTGGCCACTTAACAACATCAGATATTGCATGTTATTGCCAAAGTAGTGACTCGGTCGTGACGTTTGATCGAATCACCATATCAATCATCTCATGTTTTAATATCCAAATTGAAGAGAACAAACGGCTGTTCTGGCATGAAATGTACAGAACATGACATGAAAATACGCTGTTGTGAACGGAAAAATTAGTAAAAACAAACAAAAAAACAGAAACATGAAATACGCTAGAAAATATAACTATATAACTGAACGGCCTCCCCGTTAAAATGCCACCCCACCTCTCCACCCCTCCTCCTTCCCGGCCCGCGCCTAAACTTCTCCTCGCCACTCTCAAGGAATATGGGCCACTGGATAGTTGAACACCACATAGTCACTCAGTCAGTGCAACTTTATGAAAACAATGTTTGTGTCAATTGATAGAAAAGGCAGAATGAATATTTTTAGCAGAAAGAAAAACAAGATATAAACAGTTACTTAGCAAAACGAGTTACTAGAAGTAGAACACAACTATAACAGACTGAACAATTCGTTGATCAACTATCCACCTAACTAAATATCTAGCAGATGTCAATGATCCATTGCTAAGACGCACAGGAATACCACCGCGAACATGTTCGTCTTCGCATTACAGCACAGAAATGGTACATTTATAATTTGGTTTCATGTATGTAGTAGAGGCAATGTCAGTCTTGGGCAATTGTGTGAACTGCTAAATGAATAAGATACTAATGTGTAATCTGAATTTGAAAACAATGCATTAGAATCAATGTCAGTTGTGTAAACTGACACAGTTCTAACATGGGTCATATTTACTTCAGTCTCTGACTCAAGCCGCTGCGACAGTCGGCACGATTGAACGGATTGTCTATAACCGCTGTCCATGTTCCAGCGCAGAAAGGGCGCAGACCGACATTTTTGCCACACGTTCGGGGTCACAGCCGGCATCACTCATATCAATATATACGCATTTTGAAAGTAAAACCAAACACACACTGAACAGGAAACAACGGAATTAAACAAACAAAATAAAATATGGAAATGTTTAACGCTAATGTATATTAATGTACATGGCGAATACACACACTTACACTAGTTCACACATATTGAGTTGTGCCTTCGGCAGTGTTTGTCTACAGCGGACTTCACTTTGTTGTTCTTAAGCCCGCCATTAGGCTTAGCACACGTCACTGCACTGTCATTTAAGTGTGTATATTTCAGATCGTAATATTACAGTTAATGTGTGCTACATCCAATCACTGTAGCAATATCCTGCTAGACTGAATTGTGAGTTCCCACGCCGAACCGGCGAATTCTGATTCCACTGAAATGCGCTCGTGTTATGTAGATACAATGTTGCTGTTGTTTTTTCTTTCACATGAACATGCGCCTGTACACTATGAGTAATAATATTTTAAAACAAACAAACAAACAAAAAAAAACCAACAAAAAAAAAAAAAAAAAAAAAAAAAAAAAAAAAAAAAAAAACACGTATCATTCTATTAGTAGGACCCAAACGCCCATGTGTGAACCACTCTCTCTGGAATGATGGTTAGAGGATGAACTCTGCACTGGTTTGGTCAACTTGGCAAGGGTCTGGAAGGCTTGTTGTCACGAGCATGACTTATTGAAATCACTGTGCCTTTTTGTGGAAATCCTGCCTCGGTGGTCGTAACTGGCGTCCCTGAAAAAAAGGTACAAATAATAATTACATTCAGTGAAAGTCGAATGGAAGAAAATGTCAATGGGCCTACATTCTGTTGCTATCTTGAGGCATGTGTTTGTGTGATTGGGCAGAAATAATACAGCCGACATACTTTACAGACAAACAGGCAAACAGAAAGCTGTGTACTAACAGTAACTGGTTTCATTCAACTAAAGCAGTTTTCAAAAAAACACCATTTTCTGTTACACAGTTCTTCGTAACTAAGCTGGGTGTGATCTTCAAAATTATGATGAAAATGTAGTTCAAAATCCTTTATTCTTTCCCACTCAATACGAGAAAAATGCTCTTTGTATTCTGTATGCAGAGTGTGAAGCTCCGAAATATCAATTTTCCGAGTTAAGAGAAGGCGTTCAACTTCATCATGGTGGAGTGGTTGTTTGGATATTTCTTGATAGAGTTTCAAAACAGATTTGTCAACAGATGCACCACCGTCACACAACTCTCCCTTTTTATGACCAGTTTCAACACAGTTTTGTGAAACTTCAGCAGCCACTTGTTTGCAGAAAGTAGACTTTTGGGAATTTTCAAAACAAAATTTGATGACTGACCACAAGTTCACAAGTAGCTTTCCTCGTTCGCACGAACGACTGGCTCCTGTCAGTTTCTTGAAATAAATAACCACATTGTCCTTTCTCGGCACATCAGGGTCAGTGGGTAGTTTCCTTTGTTTCAGAGTTTCATAAAAATGATCAAGCTGTATCCAGAAATCTTCGTCTTCTGCTAAGACACTGAGATGTTTCAGTGATGGAATTAGAATCGCAGGCAGCATCTACAAAGAAAACATCAGTCCTGCATAAGTAAGCGCCGGCATTGTTTAATCATCGTCATTGCTTGGAATATTGTGTTTTATGTGCTTTCTTATAATTTTAAGGTTGATATAAGTTGCGGAAAGGACGGTATATGCAGATCAGATCGATCAGGTGTTTCAATCGAGGCATATAACATGGACACACTTGAATCATTCCATTGAAATGTAAGCCGTAGTTGTGAGTGCTGAGTGCTGTTAAATGTTGGGGTTAACGAGGAGCGGTCCACTAAAGCCATATCCCGATGGGTGTACTGTCTTATTGAACTAACTGATATTTTTCAGGATATTAATGCACAAGTGCATGTTTTCAACTATGTTTTCGTTTTGTAACAACAGTTACACAGTGAAAAATATCACGGCAGTCTGCCGCCGCGGCTGAAGTGAACGAAATGCGGAAGAAAAATAGTAATAAAATGTCTCTTACCTTTGGTCGGATAATGCCGACATCTTCGCAGAGTTCAAGTTGACGACGGCCGCAAATTTGGAGACCATCTAAGACTTGTTAAGCGATATATCCGAATACGACACACAATATCACCCAAAAAAACAAAAAGAAAATTCGCAGCTGATTTTTTAAAAATTATATCTCCAGCAACTGCAGAAATGAAGCGTGCACCGCATACACATCAGAATTATATACCGACGTGCACACATCTTAACCGTAGGATGAACACAGGGTCGATCTCTGCTAGAAGCTGTATGATCATCAACAACCTTTTGCATATGAAAATCTATGTCTCTTGTAAATGAGGGCCCTTGATATGTGAATACGACCGCAAGATTTCACTCATTTAGGGGAGCTAATGTAGATGTAAATAGGGCCGCAAAACGCACAGATTCTCGTGAGATGACTCAGCCTGTGAAGGTACATGGGGACCTATGTCAAGTGTAGTTGAAATAATCTGACAGGGGAACAATGTTGCGAGTGACATGAACATAAACAGGAGCGCTCACATCGGCTTGATGAGGTTTCCGACCTCACCCCGGGGTCAGGGCGTATCGGATTTCACTGAAATTTCAGGGACTCCGGTGGCGTTGGTCTTACGACTGTATAGGTTCACGGCAGTCCAAACTTGAGTCTGGAGACTGACTGATATACCAAGGCACGCTCTGAGACTCGCTGCCAGGTTATACAAACATGCGGACCGTCGGCAATGCTAACTGGTCAAACGCAGGGCTCTGACCTTTTTTCCAGCCAACAACATGCCTGCCATGCTCACAAAAATAAACTAC
Source organism: Semisulcospira habei (assembly GCA_036245525.1). Lineage (NCBI taxonomy): Eukaryota > Metazoa > Mollusca > Gastropoda > Semisulcospiridae > Semisulcospira > Semisulcospira habei. Next base: position 101,998,085 of record BTPG01000002.1, on the reverse strand, counting down.
AGTCTATGACGACACCACAGCAAGCTCAGAGACACGCTGCCAGGATACACATAACACGTATGTCTATCCAAAATATAAGTTGAACTCGAAAATACATGCAGCGAGAAATCGTGATAGACATGCCGACACGCCTGGAGATGCTAAAACATTTAGTTGTACGGGACGAAAGGAATTGGACAGATAGAAACATACACATGCAATCATGCTGAACACGAGTATGCAGATAGATGAAAGGCAGACTAGTACTCTCAGCATTCAACGCTAGCCTCACTATCCCTCCGCTTGTAGATAGTCGGTTGTATCGCGCGTGCGCGCTGTCCCTTGTTGTAGATGGAAGACTACTTGGCCCTCACGCCTTGTACTGTTGTAGTATAGCATAATCGACAAACAAGACCCTAGTGTCCAGCTGCGTGGCCCCAACGCCTGCGGAATCGACAATTTCAGTATGAGGTGTGTGGATTGCAGGCTGTTCCAGTGGCAAGGACCCTATACTACTCGTGGCACAGATCTACATCCTGAGGTCAAGTAATACACACACAATGGTTCTCCGTGCGGCATAAACGTACGTCTCTCATCTTATGTTTCTATTGCCCCCCCCCCCCCTTTCCAAGGTCTTAAAACAAACTCACAAACTCTATGTCCCTCACCGAGTTTGACCTCCTACTCGACCATTACAGCACACGAACCGGAAAACACATCCTTCTTGGCGATTTCAACTTCCACTTCGACAAACCTGACCACCCTGACACAAAACGCCTTTGCACGTCACTTTCAAACCATAATCTTACACAACACATCACTAAACCCACCCACCGTCTCGGCCACACCCTCGACTGGATCTCACCCGCACTTCCGATCAACTTTTTCTCGACTCTGACATCTCCTTTGTGCTCCCCTCTGACCACCTAGCTATTCTCGTCTCTCTCAACCTACCTCCCCAAAACAAACCCAAGCTCCTTGTCTCTCGTCGCAAACTAAAATCTGCCAACCGAGAGAGATTATTCCACGAAGCTGTCGACCTTCTCTTGGACCCCCCTACCTCTCCTGATCTTGCACCCCACTTCGATTCCTCCCTCCGAAAACTCCTAGACACCCATGCCCCTGTCACCACCTGCTCCATGCCCGACCTTGGCTCACTGTCGACATAGCTAAGACCAAGCGTGAGCGCCGACAAGCGGAACGCCGCTGGCGCTCATCCGACCTCACCGCTCACAGACAGATCTGCCAAACCGCCAGATCCAAAGTCTGCAGAATGATCTCCGATGCCAAACGTAAACACCTTCAAAACAAAATCATGGAATCCACTTCTTCCAAAACCCTCTACGCTACTATGAACACACTCCTAGGCACATCTAAAGACTCTCCTCTCCCCAACACACACAGCAAAGAAGAACTCTCGTCCGCCTTTTCTATCTATTTTTCTGACAAAATCCAAACTCTGCGTAACACACTCGATACTCTACCTTCTCCGTCTTGTACTCCCCCACCCCCCACCACCCCCACCCACCCCACCCACCCCCTCCCTACCCCCCCCCCCCCCACCCCTTCACTGGCACTCCCCTTTCGTTCTCCGCCCTGTCTCTCAGGATGAAGTTCTCAAAACCATAAAGTCTATGCCTTTCAAAACCTGTGACTGGACCCTCTCCCGGCTTCTCTCTACCGTGACAACCTTCCAAAACTGTTGCCCTTTATTACCGACATCATCAACACATCTTTAGAAAATGGCTCCGTCCCCGATATTTTCAAGTCTGCCATCGTCCGTCCTCTCCTCAAAAAACACAACCTCGACCCAAAAGAACTCAAGAACTATCGCCCAGTCGCCAATCTCTCTTTTCTGTCCAAGCTAATGAGAAGGTGGTTCTCAACCAACTCAACCACCACCTCGCCGTCAACAATCTCCTCAGTCCCTTCCAGTCTGCCTATCGCAAACATCACAGCACTGAAACAGGCCTTCTACATATCCTGAACGATCTTCTCCTCTCAACTGACTCGGGCAACATCTCCCTTCTTACGCTACTCGATCTCTCTGCCGCCTTCGACACTACAGATCACTCTATCCTCCTCCACCGCCTTCACCACTCCTTTGGCATCACTGACTCTGCTCACTCCTGGATTATCTCCTACCTCTCCGACGGACAGCAGTCCGTCACCATCGACGGCGTCTCGTCTCACCCAGTCAGGCTCTCCTGCGGAGTTCCACAAGGGTCCGACCTGGGTCGGGTCCTTTTCACACTCTACACTTCTCCTCTGTCCAACATCATCCAGTCTCATCATATACATCGCCACCTCTACGCTGACGACTCACAACTACTAGACAAAGACAAACCCGACACACTCAGTCACTCCTGACTCGCACGGCTGACTGCTACGAAGACGTGAAAAACTGGATGACAGCAAGCAAACTTAAACTGAATGACGACAAAACGGAAGCCATGATGGTAGGCACACGCCAGAAACTCTCCCAGCTCCCTCCCTCTCTCCATCTTCAACTCGACAGCACCCTCATCCCTTTCTCTGACTCGGCCAAGAACCTCGGCGTATTCCTCGATTCCTCTCTTTCCATGACCAGCTTTGTCTCTGCCACGGCCCGGGCATGCTATTTCCACCTCCGTCGCATCAGTCAGATCAGAAAATACCTCACCACCGAAGCTGCCACCACACTTGCTGTCTCTCTCATCTTATCTAGCATTGATTATTGCAACTCTCTCCTTTCCGGCCTTCCTCATTCTACCACTTTCACTCTCCAGCGCGTCCAGAACAATGCTGCCCGCCTCGTCCTCAGAAAGAAGAAATCCGACCACATCACTCCCCTGCTCAAACTCATTCACTGGCTCCCCATCTCCCAACGCATTCAATACAATATTCTGTCTCTCTGCTACAAATCCCTTAACAACTACGCTCCTGCCTATCTCTCCAACTTAACCCCTACACTCCTTCCCGCTCCCTCCGCTCTGCCTCTGACCCTCTCCGTCTCCACATTCCCCGCACCAAACTCAGCACTTTCGGCCCCAGCACCTTCTCTGTCTGCCACCCATCCACCTGAAACACTCTCCCACTCTCTCTCCGTCAGAAACCCTCTCCCTCCTCCTTCCAGTCCGCCCTCAAAACTCGCCTCTTTCAACAGTTCTAGCACTATAACGCCACTACACACCCCACCCCTAGCTGACTGTCGAAATGTATTTGTGTGATGTGAGTCGTTGTTAAAAGCCTGCACATGCGTGCGTGAGTTGTGAGTGCGCGCTTAGAGTTATAATTATTATAAGATAAGCGCATTATAAATACCGTAATTATTATCATTATAAACAACATTTGTAACTATCGATAAATTTTTATGAAACGCAGACATGCAAATCGTGCTGAAACACGAATATGCAGATAAGAAAACGTAGGCATGCAGATCGTGCGGAAACACGAGCATGCGGCTAGAAACGTAGACATGCTGCTGACAGTACAAAGCCTAAACGAAAGCATGCCCATAATCAGAATTGCAGGCTGCGGCAAATAAGCAATCTAAATTCCCTATCAGATATCGCTGAGTATGGCAGTAGTTTAAAGTATAGAACTGCAGGTGACGTTCCTAGCCTCGCTATCGCCCACTATCGTTATTGCTGAATATCCCACTTACGCCATCGTCGGCGATACCACCGACGATACCACCAACCTGAAGTGTCCTCAATAACCGAGACCGCTCAACGCGTGCCGTGCGCGCTCACTGACACGCAAGTGTATAACCAACTGAATCGCAGCCTTATCCTCACAGTTCATCTCGTAAGGCAATGTTAGTTAGATCCCATAATCATCAATTTTATAAATTTGCCATAGCAAGACAAGCTGTAAATGCAACACCCTGTTATGCAATGTCGTAACACACACGCGAATTGACTACCATGCAGACGGGGAGCGGGGGTCGTCGCTAGGGCCGGGACTTCAGTAAATACAAGGTGGTGGTGGGGAGGTGGTGGGTAGAAAATTGCATGTAAGCTGTTTGACTGCGGGTCACTGATCAACATCCTCATCTGTGTGGTACAGCGGACCAAGGCTATGTAATGGTCTGTGAGCAGACCAGCTTTTCCCGTGATTTATCAGAGCGCCTGACCAAACTGAGAGGGCCACATAACCAGCGCGCATAGTCCCGGCGGCTGGGGTGGCTAGCGGCGTGCCCTAGAATAATTGCGTAAGTTCTCGTGACACATTGGACATGGCAGTCCAGTGCTCGGGCGTCTACTGTGTATTGCAGGTGTTTCAGTGAGTTGGGCGCTAACCGTGCCAGTGACTCAACCTCCTACTATCCTGTAATACATGTACACAAGCGTTCTCCGTGTGGTATAAACAGCATTTTAATCTTAAGATAAAATTGTAACTGTTCTTAGCGTTAGGACTCTTTCGGTTTTCCTGCTAGCTGCAATCAACATGTGTGCTTGACCGTGATTTTGGACCTTACGGATTGAGCCTTAAAACGACCTGTTGCAGGCGGTAAAGGGTTACTAGATGATTAGGTCGCAATATCTCCTTCATAAATGTTCTGGGTACGTCTTATGCTGGACAAAAGGCTAACTTGCATTATGAAGTTTGAATGTCGTAAAATGAAAGACTTTCCTGCTGTTCTTCTTCTTTATACACAGGGCTTTTCCTTTGGTTACGCTCAACAGGGATTGGAGAACCTCTGCTATGTGTGACAAGTCACAGCGTGAACAGAAGGGTAAAGAAGTCTTGGCTGAGGCAAGACAACATTCAGAACCCTTTGTATCGGCGAATTTAAGCTGTCAAACCTTGGCACGGAGCAGATCGTTTATTTAATCTAAAGATCGAAAATAACAAATCATTACACATACATCGACCGTGATTTTTCAATGGCTTAACTGACTGGCTCGGGGAGGCGATGATGGAGTTATCAAGATCGGTCCTTTTCCGAAACTTATTTTTAAAAAAATAAAAAAATTATCCCGCGTGTCACGAATTAAGTAGGCTACTTGCCGTTAACTCATTCAGCCCGACGGCCGTATTTCCCAAATTTTAGAGGCGTCATCTACTAACCATGCACCATTTGCAGGAGATGGATCGACCATGATAATTGAAGGGCAGTGCCAGATTAGCTTGGCGCCGACATGCGCCAAGCTAATCTGGCAATGCCCTTAAATTATCATGGTTGACCCATCTTCTGCTGCAGTGCGTCAGAGCTGAAGGCCGGTTAAGCTCTAACACTGTGTGTCAGAAATGCTACAACTCCAAGGTGATCTTCACTGTTTATTGACAGTTAACCCCTTGACTGCTACTGACGGTACCGCTCGGCGGAAAAGACGCGTATACACGTCTTTTACGCCGAACGGTATCGTCAGTACCAGTCAAGGGGTTAAATGCTTAAACTGCTAAAAATGTACGAGCGGTTCTTCTCGTTCTAACTGACCGCCGCACATCACTGTAACCATTAATATCAGTTGGTGTCGCTTATATTGATCGAAATTGAAGTCGGACCATAATTCAGCAGATTTTGTGATGAAAACCAATGCAACATTCATAATAATCTAAAACAATGATATTGATAGAATTTATTATTATTATTTTTTTTTTTTGCTACAGGATGTACTACCGAGTTCACATTATGAAAGTGGTCTGTGGAGACACCTTGGAACATGAACTTCAATTCGACACGACTCCAATGAACCGTGTAAACTGGCAACATTCAAAGCGTCTGCCCCACGGAGGTCTGCTGTGTCTGACCAACGATGACTTCGAAACCCCGTACTTTGCAGTCGTCACAAACCGAGATCCCAAAGATCTAGCGTCCGGGCGCGTTCAGGTGAATGCAGCAGATTAAACCCTGAACTGCCAGAGCAAAGCGAAAGCTACCCAGCTACAAGAGACATAAACCCTCATGAGCCCCCGCATTCGCGGGGGCTCATGAGGATTTATGTCTCTTGTTGGGCCTGTGTTAGTTATACCTATTTTTAGTCATATTTACCTCTGTTGTTTTTTTTTCACGCAAATGTCGGTCAGTGGGCAGTGGTTTAATTCAGATGCGAAATTCGTGATCACTGGCAGCGCAGAGTTACCAGCGACAGTTTGGGCACAGGATTAACCCGTTTGTGCATGCAGCCGTCGGTACTATGCGACGTGTTTACAGTACCGACTGCTGCAGGCACAAGCGGGTTAAAACACACAGAATAATGGACATTAAAACTCACGCTGTTACTTGACGGTTAAACAAGGAACAAGGACGCCACAGACTTGGAGAAAATTTGGAAACATTCATTATCAAAGAACGTTTATCGTTGAAGATAAAAATATTGAAACGTCATTTAAGTCGCACGAAAAGTAAAACATCAGATAAAGGCCGGTAAAATAATTGAGAGAATAAAATGGAGGCAGGGAACTCGATGTACAATGGATAAAAACTATACACTTTAAGAAAGTACACGCATGTACACAAACTTTCCCCCAAAAGATGACTTATGAAAGAAAAGAAATAAAACTGCAGGACATGTCCTATTAACCCATTTAGACCGGCGATTAATCGACTATGATAATTCAAGGGTAGTGCCAGATAAGCTTGACGCCTTCAGGCGCCAGGCTAATCTGGCACTACCCTTGAATTATCATGGTCAATACGTCTCCTGCAACTGGTGCACCGTCGTCAGGTAACACCTCCAAAATGGCGACAAAGCTAATCTGGCACTACCCTTGAATTATCATGGTCGATCCATCTTCTGCGACAGGTACCTAGTCGTTAGCTGACAACTCCAAAATTTGGGAAATGCGGCTGTGGATTTCAATAGGTTATGTTACAGCGTGGGCATAGTAACTTTCGTTGCGAAAACGACCACCTCTTTAACACTGGTAGTAGGAAATAGTACATGCTACCCGTGTTACAGAGGTGGTCGCTTTCGCAAAGAATGTCCCGTGATCGTTTTGCTTACTTGGAGAGAGTTAACCTTTTCTTGTATTCAGGTGAGGTTTGAGAACGGTCTGGAAGACATCCTGGTAATGAAACAAGGTGACATACTGACGATGGCGGAGACTCCAGCGTTTTTCGAGGCGTACCGCCACGTTCTGGAAGCTCTACAGAGAATGACGACCGCACGTCTACCCATGGCAGGCTATATCGTCGGCTGTCGGAGAGACATCGTTCCACCGAGGTACCTGCGTCTTGAAAGACATCACGTGGACCTCAAACTGTGCTCGTTTCTGCGAGATGACAGTTCTTTTGATGCCTCGTATGTGCCAGCCCTCTCGCTCAACAAATGGCCACCGCTTAAGGAGACAGTATTTAACGAATCGCAGGTAACGTTTCCTTTCATGAGAGTCCGAAATAGCGTGTGAGGGAATTTCGGGTTGTGGGTTCCAGTCTCTGTCCCGGCGGTAGCTAGACTTGCAATCCAGGGGAAAAAGACGGGCTTGTTCGATAGCATGTCCGTTGAAAGGTCGTTTTGCAAAGTGGCACAGTTGCAGTGGGCCTGAATTGATCAGTGTTCAGGTCGTACGCCATAGGCAATAGATTTCCTTGTCCCCCCATAACCAGCCCTCAGGGCCGTCCACTATCACTTCGGTACCGTGGACGTTAAACCGCGAACTAACCATTTCCTTTCACTTCTAGCAAAGTCCAGGATCAAGAAAAGCGGCGGACTTTTGTTACGAAGAGGATCAGTGTTTTCCCATAGGATCCCACGCCCCACCCCCTCCACCTTAAAACAAGACGATTTGGTATATCAGAAGTAGATACAGACAACACAATCCTGCACTGTCGACTTACTGTTTGGGCTTTTAATCCACCGACTTCGTTGACGTGCAGTTTAGACCTGCTTCTGATTTCCGAACGTCTATTAACCCCATCAGTGCCGAATGAAAGTGAACATGAACCGACTGCAAGAGGTATAGATCCTCATGAGGCCCCGCTGTTGTTCAAACCATTTGTATCCATATTTCTTTTTGACGACTGGGGTTCTTTGACGTGGAATTTACAGTGATTTCAAAAACGCAGTCTGCGTCCACGGGCATTGAAGGGATTAAGTGTGACAGAAGAGATCTATACCTTAAGTAAATATACAGTCAGTCTGAACAAAAGAATATGTTTCTCAGCGGCTGCCCGTAACCCGTCATTGCCCAGCAAATCTAAACACCATCCAACAGCAAGAGATATAGAGCCGCATGAGCCCACTATCTATGCCTCTTTCTAACACCAGTTTGAATGCGTGTTCCTAGGACATCTGTTGTTTTTTTTTGTTGTTGTTGTTGAATCAACGAAGATTGCAAAAACACAGTCCGCGTCAGCTGACACTGAACGGGTTAAATTCCATATACAAATGGTCCGCAATTTAGAATCCTTTTTTTGAACCACTAAATGTACACATCGACGGAGATCGACTGACCATGATAGCGCCGGTACAGGGTCAGGAAGTATCTTTGTTTTCTATCTTTAACATCTTTCCCTCACATAATAATGAAAACAAAATTCGTAGATATTCGAACGGATTTGTGTAGAAAGATTTCATCATGTAAACATTACTTTTGTTATCAAAATGACGACGATTATGCTGCTGATGACGGCCATGAAAATCACCATCATCGTCATCATTATCACTGTTCGCAGCTTGAGGCCATCCGCACAGCGTTGACCAAAGAGTTAGCCATCATCCAAGGTCTACCTGGAACAGAGAAAACCTTTCTTGGCCTTAACCTATTCAGCCCTGACGCACTACAGCAAGAGATGGGTCGACCATGATAATTCAAGGGTAGTGCCAGATTAGCTTGGCGCCTGTCACTACCCTTGAATTATCATGGTCGATCCATCTCCCGCAACAGGTGCATAGTCGTTAGATGACGCCTCCAAAATTTGGGAAATACGTGCATCGGGCTGAATGAGTTTACATCTTTCCCTCACATAATAATGAAAACAAAATCTTAGTTATTTGAAAAGATTTGTGTAGAAAGATTCCATCATGTAAACATTACTTTATGCTGCTGATGGCGGCCATGAAAATCACCATCATCGTTGTCATTATCATTGTTCGCAGCTTGAGGCCTTACGCACAGCGTTGACCAAAGAGTTAGCCATCATCCAAGGCCCGCCTGGAACAGGAAAAACCTTTGTTGGCCTTAAACTTGCAAAAGTCCTTCTGGAGAACAGACACATCTGGACAAGTGTTAAAAAACCCAGACCCATCCTTGTCGTCTGCTACACGAACCACGCCCTCGATCAGTTTCTCGAAGGGATCCTCAAGATCTGTCCGAGCGGCGTTATCCGCGTCGGCTCGCGCGGGAAGAACCCGGCTGTAGAAATGTGCAACTTGAAGGAAGTCAAAAGAAGGGAGATACACCATTCGAGTCATGAAATGCGTCAATGCAAGGGTGACCTGTACGAGCTCAGCGAATCGATACGCAGACGTCTTGCTCAGGGTGAATGCATCGAGAATGGGAAAGTCCTCGGAGCTGGTGATCTTTCTGAACATATGCTTCCAGGACAGTACGAATCACTGACTGATAGTTGCAACGGTGTTTTCCCGACTTGGCATTTACAAAGTTTGACTGACGACTGGCTGGCTTTCGGCACGATGATGAGAATACAAAATGGAGAGACAGATCCATACACGCTACTGGCGCAGGAAGTGACATCACGCATTTTCAGTGGCAATGACACTTGTGCAGAAGAGGACGTCCGGCTGTCAGGCGTGCATTCTCTGCCTTTTGGAACCCGTGCAAAGCTGTACAGGTAAGATAAACTTCAGAGAAGAAGATAATATTATTTGTGTTCCTCCCTACGTCACACGACCAGTCTCTTTAGCGCAAACCGTAGCATGTGACCGTGATACAAAAACGCTTGTAGCGACAAATGGCGGACTTCTTGAGCCCTCTTTGTGACGCATCTTGAATGTGAGTTTTGTTCTCCAAAACGTTCTAAAGTAAAAAGTTACTTAGTGTTGTTTGAAAC
>BTPG01000002.1:101915710-101987663 GCA_036245525.1 Semisulcospira habei | reverse complement strand
AACAAATACTCTTGCAGTAATGTTGGAATATAGTAACACAACCCATTGCGCAAAAGGCCACCGGTCGACGACGACCCGATGGCCTTTGCGCAAATGGGAAGCGAAAATTTAGCTGAATTAACACATACTGTTTGATTGTAGTTGTTATTTAATTTTTAATTTTCTATTTTTTATTTATTTATTTATTTTTGGGAGGGGGGGGGGAGGTGTGGGGGGGGGGGGGGAGGCGGGCGTGGGCATTGGAGGGATCACGTATTCACAAGTCGACTTAATTTTCGATTTAGGCCTACAATTCGCGGATAGCAATGCGCTTTCGCGGTTAGCCTGATTGAATGTGACCCGGACGCAGCATATTTCGAACTGAAGCTGTAGGCCTACATTCTCTCCCCATCGCCCCGTCACTCACGTCCACCCACCTCTATCCCCTTCCCCCTCCCCCAGACCAGACCCACAACCCCTATCCATACCATTTTGCAGCCAGTGAACTGAGAGAGTGAAAGTAAAAAGTGTAACTACTCGCTATCGTCTCCCACCCTCTCCCAGACAGGGAGGGAGACTGTGGCGAGTAGTTACACCTTTCCTCTTTCCTTTCTGTTCATCATCATCATCATCAGTCCCTTGCCCGAACTGGGCGTTGGGGGGACTGAAAGGCAGCAGCAACAGACAGTGCTCTCCACTGAGTTCTATTTTGGGCGGTGGCAAGCAAGTCTGGCATCTCGAGTTTCTGTTCACTGGCTGCAAAATAGGGCAGGGGTGGGGGTGGGGGTGGGTGGTGGAGGAGGGAGTAAAGGGGGAAGGGTTTGGTTGGCGGCAGACGGGACGATGGGCGGGGAAGATATATAGCTTTTATACAACTTCCCTTAAGATCAAACGATGGAAAGGTGCTTGGGGGGGGGGGGGGGGGGGGTTAGGGGGGAGGGGAGGGGGCGTGAACTGAAAACAGTGTGGAAGGGGGAGGAGGGGAGGGGGTGACAATGTGAAATATTTTTTTTTCACGAAATAACAAGGAATGTTTTGACGGACATCGTACTTTATTAGATTTCGCGTTTTCACAATTCATTTTTCGTTAATCGATTCACGGCGACCAGAAAAAGACCTAATCGATCAGTCATTAATGTTCAATAGCACCCGACTCGCTACAGGAAGAAGAAGAAACAGCATGACATTCAATTCCCCTTTACCACGTTTATTGCGCAATCATGATTCGGTTGGACTTTTAACTCATTCAGCCCGACGGCCGTATTTCCCAACTTTTGGAGGCGTCATCTAATGACTATGCAGCAGTTGCAGGACATGGATCGACCATGATAATTCAAGGGCAGTGCCAGATTGGCTTGGCGCCGATAGGCGCCAGCTAATCTGGCACTACCCTTGAATTATCATGGTCGAGGTTCTCCTGCTGTAGTGCGCCAGGGCTGAATGGGTTATTTTGTTCACCGTATACGTTTCAACCGAGTCGCGCATGATCGTAAATAATGTGTGGTAATTATGCGAGCTTCTACAGCGCCCAAGAAAAACTTGTTTGCGTGCTGATGATTTGTACGGTTTCACTGTCAGTGATAAAAAAAATTTACATACATGAAATCGCGCACTGGCGAGGGTTGCAAACATGAACGAGGTCAGCAGGGGCTCATGAGGGTCTATGACTCTTGCAGTTGGTCGGTGTTCGCTGTTGTCTCGGTAGTGAAGCGGTTAAACCGGTCAGATCCGGATATTTTCACGTTAAAACCAAAAGTAAAGATTGCGCACGTTTCCTGGAACGGAGAAAATAAAAGTAGACCGCTTAGCACAAACCGTCCTACGTCGTAACATTCAGTCTCAGAGGTCTGACATGAAGACAGTGCCAAGCTGAAATTCCAGGAAAGGTCTGCATTCGTGCTGACTCATTTCTGTGCTCCGTTAACCCCTTTACTGCCGGTGGTCTGTGTTTCTGAAATCTTTTTTTTAAGTGAACGCCAAATAGCTCCAGCTGTCAACGGAACATGGATACAAAATTGTTGGTTTTTGTTTCGTTAGCAAGGGGCATAGATCATCATGAGTCCCCGCAACTGCTCATGAAGACGATCTACGCCTCTTGCACTTGGAATATGTTTACCTTTTCTCGGCAGTGAAGGGGTTGATTAACTCTTTCGAGGCGTGCCTCATCCAGATTCGCGGCCTACGGCCGCGAATCCGGATGCGACACGTCTCGAAAGTGTTAACTGTGTGTGGTGGACTTAAAATTCTAAGGACTGGCACGAAAAGCTGAGCTGAATATCCAAGGAAGCTCTGCTGTACGTTGCGCTTATTTGCTCCTGCTGTGATAGTAACTATGTACTGACAAACGTTATATACGTAGAAGTTGACAAATCTACCAACACGATAAGGAGGAATTAATATCACGTATCTCTTCGTTATCACAAGAAGGAAGTAATGTCTAACTGATTGTCAGGTAAGTGTTTGTACCTCTCTCTCTCTCTCTCAGTGTGAAAGGTCCTCGAGGAACAGTACTCTTCGATTACCACTACCTCGCATTGACTTATTCAAATCAAGCCTAGCCTTTTCGGGACCACTTTTATGGAATTGTCTTCCTCAACATTTAAAAACACTAACCCACCTTTCCTCCTTTAAAACAAAACTACACATATACCTGATGGAAACTGCTTAGATATATTATTTTTATCCTGTCATTCTGATGAAAGGTTATGTAAATGTATATATGTTAGTGCGTGCATTTACACGGCTGTAAAGGTGTGTGTATGTATGTTTGATTCTTGGTACTTTGTGCTTGTTTTTGCTGTGCTATGATTTTTCTCCTATGTAATTTGTGCTGAGGAGTGTTACTTCCTTTTTTGTATTTGTTTATTGCTACCTTAGTAGTATCATTTTCTGTACTGCGTGTGTCTGTACTTATTTAGTTATGTTTTTTTGTTTGCGTTAAATATTTTTTGTTTGTCTTCATTATATTTCATGTTGTAGAACGTTAGAAACGGCAAGTTTGAAAAAAGACGTGTTTGTATCTGTCAAAACGTCTACCGTTATGTAATAAAGTTTCATCATCATCATCTATCTCTCTCTCTTTTTTTTTTTTTTCTTTTTCTCTCAGTTTTTGTTGTTTTTTAGTAGTTTTCTCGCAGCCTTGCCAAAGTTCTATTGTGCGTGTTTCGTGGATCTCTTTGTGACATTAATCCTCGAGTCGAGTTGAATTGAGCTTTTTTTTTTAATCTAGAATTACTGCGGTTTTGTTCTGTCCGTAGTTAGCTGTGCTTGATTTTAAAGTCGCAGTGACTTTTTTGTTGTTGTTGTTGTTTTGCTTTAAATTATAGAAGTCCATTTTATGTTGATGTGCGATTATTACTATAATAGTAGTTAGGAACTGCAGCATCGGGCGAGCGTGCCTAGGTGCGCTTGGAAGTGTTTTTTTATTTTCTGATTCTTTCTACATAGCTGTCGAGCCTTTTATTTTGTATCTGACATTACCAAGCAATTCGAACTTGCAGCGGACTCTGACCACGAGAGTCAAAAACATTTTAATTTTGCTTTATTGTTGTTGCTGCTGTTTTTCCTACGTTTTCTTGTCGCTTTCTTATTCATTATACATTGACATTATTTTTATTATTTTTTTTTGAAATATTATTGCTACGTTTGTTCTGTTACCAACATGCCAAAATATAATGTAAAAACTGCCCCACAACGACCTGATGAGTTGAGAATTGGTCACCTCAACATTTACCATTTAGTTAATAAGGTGCCAGATTTGTCTGTGTTCTTAAACACGCCAACACATTTTCATGTTTTTGGTGTATCCGAGTCGAGGCTCAAAAGCACTGTCAGGGATAACTCCATCTCAGTTCCAAACTTCTCAGTACTCCGCAGAGATGCCTCAAGTCCCCAGCACACTGGACTAGCAGTATATATACATGATTCGATAATTAGTAACGTTAAACGACGACAGGACTTAGAGTCAGCCGAAGTTGAAAGTTTATGGGTCGAGGTGAAAACATCTAAATCCCCCACAGTCCTGGTTGGCTTTATCTATAGAAATCCAGCAGCCAACTGGGACTGGTATGATGACTTCGTAGAAATGATGGATAAAGTTAATCAAAGTAAAGATAACATTGTTCTTCTGGGCGACTTTAACATTGACCTACTTAAGCCCAAAGGGCACCATGCTGCATGGGCATCAACAACAGCCTTATTCGGTTTAAAACAATTAGTTAAAAACCCCACTAGAACCACATCTACATCCTCAACCTTAATTGATCACATTTACGTGACAAATGACGATACAATATCAAATGTGCAGGTTCCCTCCTTAGCTGTTAGCGATCATAACCCAGTATGTTGTAACGTCTCCATGAAACTAGACAAGCAAAAAACTAAAAGACATAAAACTATAAAATATCGCTCCTTTAAACACTTTAATAAAGACGAATTTCTGTGGGACCTGCACAATGCTTCGTTTACTGAGGTTTATGATCACCAATCTCCTGACAGTGCCTTGTCGTGCTGGATGGATCTGTTTCTCAGTGTACTCAATAAACATGCGCCAATACGTGAAAAACATTCCACCATACCACCGTGGTTAACAGCGGATATCAAGCAGGCCATGTCATTTAGAGACAAACTGAAAAAAAGAGCAAAAGTACGAAGAATACAAAACACAACGCAATCGTGTCAAATATTTAGTTAGAGCGTCTAAGAAGTATTTTTTTCCAACAAATGATTCGAGACAAAAAGGACACGGCATCTGTTTGGAAAGCTCTGAACGTCATAACAAAGGGTAAATCAGCACCCGAAATCCCATCTCATATGTCAGCTGATATATTAAATAACCATTTCTTAACGACAGCCGAAATATTGGCATTGTCAGCTGCAAATAACAGTAAACCGTATGAAGTGCCGAGTTCTCTCAGAGAACACTTTAAAAAAAACAACTATATCAAATACTTTCACCATCCCTGATATTACAGTTGCGGAAGTCGGCAGATATATTTCTAGCATGCCCAACAAAAAGTCTGCTGGCATTGATGGTATTGATAATGAAACCCTAAAAATCTCATTACCGTATACAGTAGAATCACTAACATATATTTTCAACCTCTGCATAAAGCAAAGTACATTTCCAACCATTCTTAAAGAAGCAAAGGTAATCCCAATCCCTAAATCAAAGATCTTGAAGATATTAATAACTATCGTCCAATCTCCCTTCTGTCAGCTTTGTCAAAACCCCTTGAAAAGCACATTCAAAAACATCTCCTTGATTTTCTGGAAAAAGGTAAATTACTTAATATTCACCAGTCTGGTTTTAGACCGAAACATTCTTGTCAGTCAGCACTGACACATATTGTAGACAGCTGGCTGGAATCAATCAATAAAAGCCTGATGTCAGGAGCAGTTTTCTTAGACCTTAAAAAGGCGTTTGACCTTGTGGACCATGACATTCTCCTAAATAAGCTAACAGTTTATCACTTGGACGCAACCGCTATAGAATTCTTCCGATCATATCTCGAAGACAGAAAACAAATGGTGTACGCCCATGGAAGATACTCTAAGCAAGGAAATGTAAAATACGGCGTCCCCCAGGGATCTATTTTGGGCCCTCTTCTATTCATACTATTTATTAATGATCTACCGTTGCATATCACTAATTCTGACGTTAATTGTAATCTAGTTGCTGACGATACGAGTCTTCATGTTTATGGCAAAAAAACGACGGACATTAGCCATAGTTTACAATGCAGTCTCAATGAGGTATCTGACTGGTGTAGACAGAACCATATGGTTCTTCACCCAGCAAAAACAAAGAGTATCTTAATCGCCACGCGGCAAAAACATCAACGCCGACTACAGCCATTACAATTACAATTAAACGCTGAACCTGTTGAACAAGTCACTGAGCGTAAATTCTTAGGAATACATGTTGATGATCAACTGTGCTGGGATACCCATATAAATGCTGTTTGTAAGACCATTGCTAAAAACACTTTCTTATTGTCCCAGCTTAGACATGTAACGGATACAAATACCCGTAAATTGTTTTTTCATGCTCATATAAAGTCCCATGTTGATTATGTCTCCACAGTGTGGGACGGCTGCAGTGATGTCCACATGAGGAGATTAAACTCCATATACAAAAGAGCTGTAAAAATGATAGATAGACGCCCCATCCCTACCACAGACAAATTTAGATATTTAAACATTCTCGGTCTACGTTAGCAACTTACATTAAACAAATGCGTCTATATGCATAAGATACTGAATAATATTACACCCCAGTATCTAACCACTAAATTTATATCTCACCAAGAACGTGAACGGACATCAAGAAACAATACCTTACCCCTACCACTGCCAAGAATTGACCTTTTTAAAACTAGTATGTCATTCTCTGGTCCGTTTGCTTGGAATTCCATCCCTGCACATTTGAAAACTATTACCTCACCAGGAAGTTTTAAAACAAAACTTTTTGATTACCTGATGAGTCAGACTTAGTACGCTTCTCAGGTACTGTAATATTTCCTGTACCTCACGTATTTCATACAGATGGTTTTTATATGTGTGTGCGCGTGTGTGTGTGTGCTCGTGTTTGTTTGTGCGTGTGGGTGTATGTGTGAGCGGCGCGCGTGCGTGCGTGTGTGCATGTGTGTGTGATGAGTATTATTATTTTTTCTGTATATAATGATGCTATTGGGTTTTGTATGTACATATATATTTTATAGTTTCTCTTCTTTTTTTTTATCCTGTAGATGTTAGCAACGGCAAGTTTGTAAAATGACGATTTGTTTTCTGTCAAAACTTTTTACCGTTGAAAAATAAAGTTTCATCATCATCATCATCATCTCTCTCTCTCTCTCTCTCTCTCTCTCTCTCTCTCTCTCTCTCTCTCTCTCTCTCTCTCTCTCTCTCTCTCTCTCTCTCTCTCTCTCTCTCTCTCTCTCTCTCTCTGCGGAGATACCCTAGGCCATAGGAGTAAGAGCATACGTGCACGCGATCGGCCCGGGAAAAAATCGCAACGTGAAGAAAAAATCGCGAACACTCATTGCCTACCACACATTCGTTTTGATTACTTATAGCTCGGCCGTAGAACGGAATAATTATGTGTTTTCAACGTAAATTGCACCTACGCGATCTGCCCCGCAAAAAGCACGCCACGCGATGAAAAAAACATATCGACACATACTGTCTTCCACACAGTGGCGTTATGACTTAGTGAACTAAAAACAAAACTAATGACATCTTTGGAAAGAGGAGAAGACAAACTGTATCGCCATGTAAAAAGTTTTCTTTCAAAGTCGAATTATTTGCATTCAGAGAGAGTTGAAAAACAGGTAAAAATCGCACTCTCAGCGCGTTGAACCCGCGCAGAACGTCAGGTTGTCGATACCTACTCTTACTGAGACCAATTTGTATCCTAGCTTCTTGAACGTTTTTGGTTTTTGGTCGTTGAACACAATCCAACTGCATGAGACATAACTCATCATGAGCCCCCGCGACTGCGGGGTATGATGGTGATGCCGCCTGCTGAGAGCAATTTGTATCCTACCTTATTGGACGTTTTGGGCTTTTGGTTGTTGATTAATCAGATTATTTTTATAAACGACAATGTACCTACTGTGGCAAGGAAGGGGTTAAAATTGTCTATGCAACTACCAATATCAAGGCCCTATGCAGTTCACACACACACACACACACACACACACACACACACACACACACACACACACACACACACACACACACACACAATAAAACCAACGCTACCCCATTCTAGTTTATAACACTGACATTGGCAGCAAACCTGCCCAGCCCCTTTACAAACACAGACATGCCCCAGGTCTGCACGCTTGAACGCTGGTGACGCATATAGTTACAGCTTTCTCTCTTTTTTTAAACCTTTGGGTGTTGGTAGCTGTTTATGTCGCGGCAGGAATCATCGCGACAAAAGCCGCTACCGACAACCACAGGTTAAACATACAATCACAAATGACCTTTTGATCGCCAAGCGTGAAAAAGTGCACCGACATAGTCGACGTAGAAAAAAACACATTTAACTCATTCAGTCCTAGATGCACCAGTTGCAGGAGATGGATCGACCATGATAATTCAAGGGCAGTGCCAGATTAGCTTGGCGCCAATAGGCGCCAAGCTAATCTGTCACTACCCTTGAATTATCATGGTCTAAACATCGGGGAGTATGGTGGATTAGGGTGGAGAGCAATGACTCAGAAGGATAAGCTTACAAAATAGTAACAACTCTGAATGTTTCTAGAAAAAATCGCATGTGAGCTCAAAACAATACAGTAGACTTTGGGATGAAATCTAATATTGCTAAATAGGAAC
The DNA here is from genome assembly GCA_036245525.1 of Semisulcospira habei. NCBI lineage: Eukaryota > Metazoa > Mollusca > Gastropoda > Semisulcospiridae > Semisulcospira > Semisulcospira habei. Next base: position 101,979,341 of record BTPG01000002.1, on the reverse strand, counting down.
AACAAAAACCCGTACTGCTCTGTGTATATCTGTAAAGCCACTGTTCGCATTAACATACAATGGATGACCATTTTCGATTATGCAAGGGCAAAGTGTTTGCATGAGAAGGTGACAATAATGGATCCGCTTGTGCATGCCGCAGCCGGTACTGTAGACAGTCCCCGTGACTGAATGCACAAGTGGATTAACCTATTCAGCCCTGACGCACTACAGCAGGAGATGGGTCGACCATGATAATTCAAGGCGCCAAGCTAATCAGGCACTGCCCTTGAATTATCATGGTCGCTCCATCTCCAGCAACAGGGGCGTAGTCGTTAGATGACGCCTCTAAAATTTGGGAAGTACGTGCGTCGGCCTGAATCAGTTATAACATACGACAAAGGTGACTTATACATGCGTAAGGTTCCTGCATAGACATGCACTTCCCAGTCAGTATAGTCAACGTAGATTTGTCTTTTGTTGTTGCTTTTATTGGGTCCGGTCCTACATGATTTAACTATCGTCTCCTCAATGAGTGTGTGTGTGTGTGCGCGTGTGTGTGTGTGTGTGTGTGTGTGTGTGTGTTTGTTTGTGTGTGTGTGTGTTGCAGACACATGCACCTGGGGAAATTGTTTTATCAAAGTTTACACGGAAAAGTTTGGCACTGTAGTGTAAGCACTATTAAGGTCGACGTATGAAAATCGAAAAACGCAACGAATTTTAGAAGTGTGCAATCGATTCGACTTCGCTTTTGATAAATTTGTTCAAATATAGTTTGTGTGTCCGGTGTGTCCTTGTAGGAAAGAGCCAACGTTGGGTGATTTAACTTGAAGCACAAATTATCGACGAGTATATTCCGGCCACGGGAGCACAGAGACAAGATTGAAATGGCCTCCAGCGACACATACACAACAAACTATGGTGCCAGTCGGAGAGAGCGTGAATCGAATGACTGGGACAGGAAATGGACTAATAAGGCTCCAAGCGATTGGAAGAATAAAGGAGAAACGCAGCTTTTTAGGCGACATATAACCACGAGCGCTGACGATGGAAAGAGCGATAAAAGTAAAGATACCTCTGACATCACTGATTTTTCTTCTGATGATGAAGACGCCAATGAAACTGATGACCTTGAAGATTTTCTTGAAGAAGTTTTGCACGGCGGTGGAACATCCGGGATAAACGAAACAGAAAGGGACAAGCGTGCAAGTAAGGGTGAAAGCAGCGCTGCCGAAAGGGATGAAACTCAAAGACAAAGGTCTGGGGGAAGTAAACTTGAAGCTGCGTCTGGAATGGACAAACTAAAAACAGGAACATTCGGGAAAAGTAGAGCAGAATTGAAGGCATCTATTAATAAAGCTGCAACAGGTGGCGCGCTGGCGAATATAGTTGATACACCACCAACAGGCGGAGTAATGGCGAGACTCGAAGACAACGTTGCTTTGAAAACACGTCCTGATAAAGATATGGTCTCAGAGCAGTGTGTTCGTCCAGCCTTTCTTCCCCACAGACACAGCGGCTTCAAACTCTCAGAACTCCAGGTCACCGATGATCCGGATCGCCTGTTGCTACATCTGAGCGAGAACGCAGAAGGATTAACCGAGTTTTTGAACATTGATCTCATGTCTCCGGATAACACGAGAAAACTTCTGAAAATCATAAACAGAGTTGCTGAAAACGAAGACTCATACTCAGAGCACAGAGAGGACCTGATCAATATCCTGCAAGCCGTTAGTACATCACGGTTTTTTGACTCACACCTCGTGATTTTCATCGAACAAGTGACAAGGCTTTCGGGGAGTACGAATAACACACACATCGCTGTATTGGAGGACATTGAGATGATCCAGCAGCTCACCACCGCCGTGTGTCACACAATCCCGTCATGCGCTTCAAAGGGATCACTGCTGCTGTCATACCTCCTTGCCAAGGAGAGTGTAATAATTGCAATGAGAGAGAGAAAACCGAGCGTGGAAGATGATCTGAGGGCCCTCCTCAAGGAATGTGACCAGTGCACGGGAAGGGTGCTGAACCGGGCGAGAGCCGCTGAACCGCGACAACGCGCTGACCATGACGATGCAGAACCCCCTGAAGACTTTTCCCAGGTGCCTATCATTCCCACTGAATGTGATTTGGACTGGACGGAACGACCGTTCTTACGGTGAGCTTTTTATGTGCATTTTATTATTTGATTGATTGATTAATCGATCGATCGATCGATCAATTGATTGATTGATTGATTTATTGATTGATCGATAGGCTTGTTGAGCGGTTGAGAGAGTGAGTGAGTGAGTGAGTGAGTGACTGATTGATTGATTGAATAGACCACTTTCGGAACAGAAGGGTGGAAAAAAAGAAGAGTTAGTGCCAGCAAGATCTTAACCCCACTCGTGCGTGCAGCTATGGGTACTGTTTTCTGCATGCACAAGAGGGTTATCTGAAGTGCATATAATCTGATCTTTGTTCACAGGGCCAACAAAGAGAGAGGAGCTTTCCGGGACCAGGACCACTACCTTGACGTCCAGTTCCGACTTCTGCGTGAAGATTTTGTCCGCCCTATTCGCGAGGGAATCAAAGAATACAAACAAAAAGGATACAGGAAAGAAAAGAAGTGCGGGGATCTCAGGTAATATTATATTTGTTCCATCCTATCGCTTCTAAACATCTTCATATAAAGGAGCAACGACACTTTTCCAGAATTCTGACATTTAACAGGAGTTAAGAACTTTACAGAATCGGCTGAGGCATCAATGCAACACGACTAATTGTACACGTCATGACAGTTTCTGTTCCGTTACCATGAGTGGTCGGTATATCGGCTGCAATAGTTAAATGTACTCATCGATTAGACTGGCGCCTGGCGAGGCCATGAGCTATCAGTGTCGATTCACCTCCAACAATTAAAAAGGAGTAGCTTGCATTTAAAAAATCTGACTGAACCTTTGGGCTGAACTGATATCGATTATAGGAATTTTGCAATATTCTGATACATATTTACATCTTAATTTATTTTAACTCATTCAGCCCGACGGCCGTATGTCCCAAATTTTGGAGGTGTCATCTAAATAAATGACTATGCACTAGTTGCAGGAGATGGATCGACCATGATAATTCAAGGGCAAGGCCAGATTAGCTTGGCGCCCTTAGGCGCCAAGCTAATCTGGCACTACCCTTGAAATATCATGGTCGACCCATCTCCTGCTGTAGTGCGTCAGGCCCCACCCGGGTCTGCCCTGGGGGACTTGGGTGGGGTTAACTACTTTTTAGTTCCCAGGGTCACCCTAGTCAGCCCCACAGGGTGGGTTTTCCCTCTATTCTGGGGCAGGTGTTTCTGTCTACCCTTGGTCTATTCAAGGAATTTTCCTTTTTTAAACTCTCCTTATTGTTTGCGCTGCCTGTAGCTCTTGATATTGGATGTGTGTTGCTGAAATTAATGGTCTTAGGTTATTTAGCGTATTAGACCGGCTGGCGACATACATTCAATATTTTGTTTAGTTGGGTAATTTCACAAGCAGTGCAGGCACGTCCTGAGAAAGCCTTGTTGCTGTCGGGACGTTAAGCAATGTACAATCATCATCATGTAGTGCGTCAGGGCTGCATGTGTTATAGGAAAAGAGATGCCTGCTAGCGACAGATCAAACAGAACTGTGCTCCCATAGACCAAATATCGTGGATCGAGTTTGCGTAGCACACCCAAAGCACAAACGGCCATTGGGCCGATGTCGGCCGCAGTTGGCCTGCGTACGTCGGCCCGATGGCCTCTGCGCACTGGGAGTAATAACAGACTGAGGAGGACGAGCGGGACAGTCTACGGGATGCACTCGTTCTGAAAGTCCTCCCCGATGAAAATATATCAATTGGGTCTATAAACTTTGGTCTGTGATATGGCACAGTTCTCTAACTTAATCCCTTCGATGCCAGTGATCACGAATGTCGCGTGTGAAGCCACTACACACTGCCCGACATTCGCCTGAAGAAACAGATGTAAATGGAACCAAATACATGCATACAGAACATAGGACTAACAAGAGCCATAATCCTAATGAGCCTCCGTGGGTAGTGTTCGTCTTGCACCGGCAGTTATATTTTATTACTGGCACATTTCCTAGCTTCTGCTTACATTTCCTCGTATACAGTGAGTTAATGGGGCGAATTTCCAACGGAAATTTAATATCTTTAAAATAAATTTGCATTTCCCGGATCAGTTTGGAAGTGTTACTTAACGACTATGTACCACTTGCAGGAGGTGGATTGACGATGATAATTCAAGAGTAGTGCCAGATTAGTTTGGCGCGTGAAAGGTGCCAAGCTAATCTGGCTCTACCCTTGAATTATCATCGTCAATCAATCTCCTGCTGTAGAGTGTTGGCGCTGAGGGGGTTAATCTTATTGCGCACCTTGACACAAAATGCCTCTGCACGTCACTCTCAAACCACAATCTTACACAACACATCACTAAACCCACCCACCGTCTCGGCCACACCCTCGACTGGATCATCAATCGCACCTCCGATCAACTCTTTCTCGACTCTGACATCTCCTCTGTGCTCCCCTCTGACCACCTCGCTATTCTCGTCTCCCTCATCCTCCCTCTCCAGAAAATCCCAAGCTTCTAGTCTCTCGTCACAAACTAAAATCTGTCAACCGAGAGACCTTCTTCGACGAAGCTGTCGACCTTCTCTCAGACCCCGCCCCCTCTCCTGATCTTGCATCCCACTTCGATTCCTCCCTTCGAAAACTCATGGACACGCATGCCCCTGTCACCACCTGCTCCATGCCAGACCGACTCCCCTCCCCTTGGCTCACTGACGACATAGCTGAGGCCAAGCGAGAGCGCCGACAAGCGGAACGCCGCTGGCGCTCATCCGACCTCACCGTTTACAGACAGGTCTCCCAAACCGCCACATCTAAAGTCTTCAGAATGATCTCGGATGCCAAACGTAAACACTTTCAAAACAAAATCCTGGAATCCACTTCTTCCAAAACCCTCTACGCTACTATGAACACACTCCTAGGCACTTCTAAAGACTCATCTCTCCCCAACACACACAGCAAAGAAGAACTCCACCTTTTTCACCTATTTCTCCGACAAATTCTAAACTCTGCGAAACACACTCGATACCCTACCTTCTCCGCCATGTCCTCCCGATCCCTCCCCCCCCCCCCCTACTTTGCTGGCACTTCCCTCTCGTTCTTCCGCCCTGTCTCTCAGGATGAAGTTCTCAAGACCATAAAGAATATGCCTTTCAAAACCTGTGAACTAGACCCTCTCCCGGCTTCTCTCTACTGGAACGGCCTTCCAAAACTTTTGCCCTCTATTACCGACATCATCAACACATCTCTAGAAAATGGCTCTGTCCCCGATATCTTTAAGTCCGCCATCGTCCGTCCTCTCCTCAAAAAACACAACCTCGACCCAAACGCACTCAAGAACTATTGCCCAGTCTCCAATCTCTCTTTTCTGTCCAAGCTTGTTGAGAAGGTTGTTCTCAACCAGCTCAACCTCCACCTCGCCGACAACAATCTCATCAGTTCCTTCCAGTCTGCCTATCGCAAACACCACAGTACTGAAACAGCCCTTCTACATATCCTGAACGATCTGCTCCTCTCCACCGACTCGGGCAACATCTCCCTTCTTACGCTACGCGATCTCTCTGCCGCCTTTGACACTATAGATCACTCTATCCTCCTCCACCGCCTTCACCACTCCTTTGGCATCACTGACTCTGCTCACTCCTGGTTTCTCTCCTACCTCTCAGACAGACAGCAGTCCGTCACCATTGACGGCGTCTCCTCTAGTCAGGCTCTCCTGCGAAGTTCCACAGGGGTCCGTCCTGGGTCCAGTCCTTTTCACACTCTACACTTCCCCTCTGTCCAACATCATCCAGTCTCATCACATACACCACCATCTCTACGCTGTCGACTCACAACTACTAGACAAAGACAACCCCGACAACACTCGGTCACTCCTGACTCGCACGGCTGACTGCTACGAATATGTGAAAAACTGGATGACAGCAAACAAACTTAAATTGAATGACGACAAAAAGGAAGCCATGCTAGTAGGCACTCGCCGGAAACTTTCCCAGCTCCCTCCCTCTCTCCATCTTCAACTCGACAGCCCCTCCATCCCCCTCTCTGACTCGGCCAAGAACCTCGGCGTTATCCTCGATTCCTCTCTTTCCATGACCAGCTTTGTCTCTGCACGGTCCGGGCATGCTATTTCCATCTCCGTCAGATCAGAAAATACCTCACCACCGAAGCTGCCACCAAACTTGCTGTCTCTATCATCTTATCTCGCATCGACTATTGCAATTGTCTCCTTTCTGGCCTTCCTCACTCCACCACTTTCACTCTCCAGCGCGTCCAGAACAATGCTGCCCGTCTCGTCCTCAGAAAGATGAAATTCCACCACATCACTCCCCTGCTCAAACTCCTTCACTGGCTCCACATCCCCCAACGCATTCAATACAAGACTCTGTCTCTCTGCTACAAATCCCTTAACAACCACGCTCCTGCCTATCTCTCCAACTTACTTCACCCCTACACTCCTTCCCGCTCCCTCCGCTCTGCCTCCGACCCTCTCCGCCTCCACATCCCCCGCACCAAACTCAGCACCTTCGGCCCCCGCTCCTTCTCTGTCTGCGGTCCATCCACCTGGAACACTCTCCCACTCTCTCTCTCTCTCCGTCAGAAGCCCTCTCTCTCCTCCTTCCAGTCCGCCCTCAAAACTCACATCTTTCAACAGTTCTAGCATTATAACGCCACCACACTCCCCATCCCAAGCTCACGGTCGTAATGTATTTGTGGTACGTGAGTCATTCTCAACAGCGTCCACATGCGTGCGCGAGTTGTGCGTGCGCGCTTAGAGTTATAATTATTATAAGATAAACGCATTATAAATACCGTAATTATTTATTATTATTATTAAGTAGCCAACGGTACTGCTTCAGCGCCGGCGGCTATATGCCCTAGAGGTTAATAATTACATAGAATTAGAGAATTCATTAACCCCTTCACTACCAGTGGGCATACATTGCGTTCATGGAATCACAGTATCAAAGTAAAAAATCTCTAGCCGTCATAAACATAAATGCGGCTTCGTTAACCCTTTGGGCGTCGGTAACAGTTTTAGTCGCGATGATTCCTGCACAAATCATCGCGACTAAAACCGCTACCGACATCCAAAGGGTTAAGAGGTACATATCCTCATGATTCCCCGTCACTGTGGGGGCTCATAAGGATCTAATACCTCTTGCATTTGGGTGGTGGTGAATCTTTCTCGGCAGTGAATGGGTTAAAATGCTGTTTTTTCACAGGATGTACTACAAAGTCAAAATTGTTGGAGCGGCTTGTGGTGACACCCTAGAACATAAACTTCACTTTGACACGACCCACATGAAAGACGTGATATGGCAGCACTCCAAGCGATTGCCCTACGGAGGTCTGCTCTGTCTGAGCAATGATGATTTTGAAAATCCGTACTTGGCTGTTGTCACAAACAGAGAACACAAAGACTTGGAGAGAGGAATAATTCAGGTAATTCAGCAAAACAAATAAAATGAAATGAAACTGATTACATTCATTGGACAGTTTCCTTTGATTTCAATAAATTTATTTTAGTCCATGGGAGTCCATACAAAGGCTTATTTCTGGAACGGTTAGAACCAAATTAGCAAACAAATGATATTATAAAGAAAATTCAAACTGTCATCCCATGGCGCAAAAGGCCATCGGGCCGACGTCGGCCGCCGTAGGCCCGTGCACTTCCGTGCGCGGACCAATGGCGGCCGACATCGGCCCGGTGTCCTTTGAGCACTGGGATAGTGGTTGCAAAAAGAACAACGAAATTGTAGATATGTAATTGGAAACAATACATAGAACTATCAAGATGTCGCTCCTGATTTTTGTATTTCGATATTAAATATAAGAGTTTAACATCTCAGAAGGCAGGAAAAAGACGAAAGGCAGAAAGTATTGGGTTAGACCCAAAAAGGGTGACGTCATTGCTGTAAACATCAATGCACGTTCAGTAGTTTCAATTTCTTAACCCATAGAATCTTGTTACGTGTTGAGTCGTGGTCGTAGTATGATATCACACCAGACGGCAGGCACGTAAGGTTCTTTTAAAGAAACTTCACTCAGCTGCAATCCGTCACACGTGGCTTAAGGATGTAGACCACACTGGATTAACAGTTCCAACAATATTTTATTGCAGCGATGTGATCTCCACACAATGCGTTCACAAATGCACCAACACTGATACAATGTCTCCTCCACAAAATGTCTACACTTTGACACAATGCGTCTCTTATACAATGTACATCACTATACACTGCATAACTCCGTCACTGACAATAAACCACGATACCTTGCGTAGCTCTCTCAATGTCAATGTGCTTACGATACACTTATACAACTGAACAATGTACCGACGCTGTTACATCGCAATTCTACAACTGAACAATGTACACACGTGCTTCCTAGCACCATTTTTTATAGTGGTATCCTTTCCAGAATAATCGAGCAAATTCATACAACACAACCAATCAAAATAAAATACGTAACCGAAACTCAAATATTAATGATAAAGAATACACCAGAATGGTCTACAAAAATCTGGCTGCTATTTCCAGGCCCTAATTTGGGAAATCCCAGCGTGTTATGACGTCTCACAAAAGTATGGCAGAGAGTTCACGACCTTGCCCACACTTTCTAGAAGTTTCACGATCTTGCATAATACATACTGACCGGCTGCTAACTTCACGCATACAGAAAACAACTATGACTATGAGTATTCTTCTCTTGGCTTGACTTCGCGAACGAAGATTACAACAGGGTGGTGAAGACGACAGCTCTGTACACGCTGATCTTGGTGTCTGTTTTCAGCTGTTGATTATGCCACACCCGATTGTATAGACGCCCGAAAGCGCTGCTTGCTTTTGCCAGCCTGCTGTTCAGCTCTTTGTCCAGCTTGGCGTCTGACGTGATAATGCAGCCAAGGTAGGTAAACTGGTGCACTGACTTCAGTTCAGACTCGCCGATGGTGATGTGGGGAGGGCGATGCTCTACCCTGGGTGCCGGCTGATGGAGAACCTCTGTCTTTTTCAGACTGACCTCGAGTCCAAAGAGCTGGGCAGCGTCTGCGAAGCAGGATGTGATGCGCTGTAGGGCTCTCTCTGTGTGTGCAACGAGGGCAGCGTCGTCAGCAAAGAACAGCTCACGATCAGTTGGTCTAGGGTTTTGGTGTGGGCCTGCAGTCGTCTGAGGTTGAACAGGCTGCCATCGAGACGATACCTGATGTACACTGCATCGTCATCGTCGAGGTCCACTGTGGCCTGCTTCAACATCATGCTAAAAAAAGATGGTGAAGAGGGTCGGTGCTAGCACACAGTCCTGCTTCACACCGTTGAGAATGGGGAATGGTTTTGAGAGGTCATTGTTGAGTCTGACCTGGCCTTGCTGGTCCTCGTGTAGCTGAACGATCATGCTGAGGAACTTTGGGGGACAGCCAAGTTGCTCCAGGATCTGCCACATGCCTTGCCTGCTCACAGTGTCGAACGCTTTTGTTAGGTCGACAAAAGTTACGTACAGCCCTTTGTTTTGCTCGCGGCACTTCTCCTGAAGCTGTCTCAGCACAAAGACCATGTCGGTGGTGCTCCTGTTGGCTCTGAAGCCACACTGGCCCTCTGGGAGGTGGTCTTCTGCAATGGCAGGTACCAGCCGATTCAGGAGCAGCCTTGCGAGTATTTTCCCGGCAATGGACAGCAGGGTAATTCCACGGTAGTTGGAGCAGGCAGACTTCTCTCCTTTGTTCTTGTACAGGGTGATGACGACTGCATCGCGGAGATCCTTTGGTAGTGTTCCTTCCTCCCAGCAGCAAAGAAAGAGGTCATGGAGCTTGTTGTGCAGTGCTGGTCCTCCATGCTTCTAGATCTCTGGTGGGATTCCGTCAATGCCTGCTGCTTTGCCACTCTTGAGCTGGTGGATGGCTGCGAGGGTCTCTTCAGCAGTGGGCGGTTCGTCCAATTCAACCTTTATTGGGAGGTGTGGGATTTGGAGAATGACTGCTTCTTGAACAGTGCGCTCAGCCCTGAAGAGGTCCTGAAAGTATTCCGACCAGCGGTTCAAGATGGAGTTATTATCTGTGAGGAGTGCCTGTTCATCAGCACTTCGCGTAGGACTTTGTATCAGGTGCCTGGGGCCATACACTGCTTTCAGTGCTTCGTAGAAGCCCCTGTAGTCACCGTTGTCAGCGCAAAGCTGGGTCCTCTGTGCGAGTCTGGTCCACCACTCGTTCTGGAGATCTCTGAGCTTGCGCTGGAGACTGCTGCAGACGAGGCGGAAGGCAGACTTCTTCACAAGGCAGGAAGGCTGGGCTAGGTGGGCCTGATGGGCGGCTCTTTTTTTGCTAGGAGTTCCTGGATCTCTACGTCGTTTTCGTGAAACCAGTCTTTGTTCCTCTTTCTAGTGAAACCCAAGACTTCTGCAGAGGATTTTGCGATAGCAGTTTTCAGCCGTTCCCAGAGTGTTTCAGGGGAGGAGTCTGTTGGGTCAGCTGTGTCTGTTAGCCTGCACTGTAATTCTGTCTGAAAGGCAGCTTTTACGTCGTCACGCTGAAGGCTGGCAATGTCAAGCTTTTTCTTAGGGGGCCCCCCTTTCTTGGGTTTTGGCTTGAAGTGGAGCCTGAGTTTGCAGCGGACAAGGCGGTGGTCAGTGTGGCACTCTGCGCTGGGCATCACTCTGGTGAGGAGTACATCACTGCGGTCCCTCTGACGCACTAGGACATAGTCGATAAGGTGCCAGTGTTTGGAGCGAGGATGCATCCAGGTGGTCTTTCGACTGTCCTTTTGCTGGAAAGTAGTGTTGGTGATGACAAGCTGCTGCTCTGCACAGAACTCCAACAGTAGGCGGCCATTGTCATTGCAGTTCCCGACGCCATGCTTGCCGAGGACTCCTTTCCAGGCATCAGAGTCCTGGCCCACTTTGGCGTTGAAGTCGCCAAGGATGATGACTTTGTCGTCTGCAGGGGTGCTCTGTAGGAGGCTGCGCAGGTCAGTGTAGAACTTGTCCTTTTCTGCAGGCTCTGCCAGGAGGGTTGGGGAGTTGGGGAGTACACACTGAGAAGGGTGTACTATGAGTATTAGAGCGGCTTTTAATACTGTGTTGCAAAATATTGCCAACACTTTGATGCCACACATACGAGGTCACTAGACAGAGCGCGATTTTGCTCGAACGTTCTGGTCTATTCTCAGCGAATCTACGCATCACAAAAATCGACCGCTCTTCTCCGTGCGATTTTGCTAGAAACTTCCAGACTAATCTTAGCGTGTCATAACAAAGCCAATTCCGCTCTCAGCGCGAACGATAGCGATCTTACTAAAAAGGTACGTGATTCGTTATCATGATAGCTCAAATAAATATCGGATCGTTTCCTACGATTAATACATACATACTCTCACAAAACAACACAACCACAATCGCAACAAATCTCAAGGCCGCAATTTCAAAGGTTGAAGGCGTCACCTAACGATTATGTGCCAGCTGCAGGAGATGGAACGACATGATAATTCAGGGAATAATAATAATAATAATAATAATAATAATAATAATAATAATAATAATAATAATAATAATAATAATAATAAAGAGGATTAATAAGGTGCCTATACATGGTAAAATACTCTAGGCGCCGTAGATACGAACAAAACAAATATTACACAAAAGGTGACAAAACGAAAACCACATGTGCGATTACACAGAAGAACAGAAAATGACTAAAATTATGAACATTGATAATCAAGATGGGAAAAGATGGATTTTGCCGACGTCGGTCCGATACCCTTTGCACACTAGGTAGATAGCGTCTGATGGCACCAAGCTAACCTGACGCTACCCTTGAGTTATCATGGGCGCTTTATCTCCAACTGTAGTGAATCAATGCAACTTACGCTACTGTAGACTGTACCGGTGGCTGTATGCACAATGGGGTTTCCACTTTTTCGAACTGCAGGTCAGATTTGAAAACGGCTTGGACGCCATCATGCTGATGAAACCAGACGAAACACTGACGATGGCGGAGACCCCAGCGTTTTTCGAGGCGTATCGTCACGTTCTGAAAGCCTTGCAAAAGATGAAGAAGAATCCTCTCCCCATGGCTCGCCACATCGTCCAGTGCCAGAGAGACATCGATCCGCCCATGTACCTCCTTGAAGGCGCTACTGCCAATCTGAATCTGTCTTCGTTTCTGAAGAAAGAGAGTTTTCTTCATGACATCATTGCGCCTGCACTGGAGTTTAACAAATGGCCCCCGCGGGAAGAGACAGACTTAAACGTTTCGCAGGTAACATTTCTTTGTACACTTCATGCACAGCAGCAGACGACCGAGAACTGAATTTACCACTAAGTGTGTCAAGTTAGAAGAAAATCTCAACAAAGAAAGAAACACGCTTAGAAAGGATGATTATAAGGACTCGTTCGTGTTAATTCCTTCCCTGCCACTGTGCGTACATTTTGTTTTTAAAATCTGTGTTCTCTCAGTGACCCAAAACCACACGTCTCCAAGGAATAGGGATGCAAATTGGTCTCAGCAAGAGACATAGATCCTTACGAGCCCATGCAGTCGCGGGGGTCCATGAGGATCTGTCTCTTGCAGTCGAATTGTGTTCATTTGTTTCGGCAATAAAGGGGTTAAACGCCTTTCTCAAAATACAGACATGCGCATACAAACACTTCTCGCCTTTAAAAAAAAAGTAGTGCTTTGTCTATATGTTCAATTTGAAAACTTAATAATTTGATTATGGTGTATTTGGCCTGTTTAACCCATTCAGCCCTGACGCACTACAGCAGGAGATGGGTCGACTATGATAATTCAAGGGCAGTGCCAGATTAGCTTGGCGCCTGTCGGCCCCAAGCTAATCTGGCACTGCCCTTGAATTATCGTGGTCGATCCATCTCCTGCAACTGGTGCATAGTCATTAGATGACGCCTCCAAAATTTGGGAAATACGTGCGCCGGGCTGAGTGAGTTAAAGGTGTTTCTTTTTTTCTTGGGATTGTCGTCGTGGTTTACGCGCCTGGCAGTCACCTAAATTTCGAGCGTACGTTCACTAAAAAGTATTTCATCACTACTGCATATACGGAACTCGTTAATGTTGCAGTATGAGCATATTTCGCGTTTCCGTTTTGACAAATGCAAGTATCAAGATTGAATTTGTTGCGCCCTTAAAGGATTTTGAGAAGGAAAGTATATCAAGCAAGTTCATGAATATTAATTTGTTAACAATACATCAATACATGTGTCAAAGAAGGGAAAACTTTATGGAATGGGTACATAGTACATATATATATATATATATATATATATATATATATATATATATATATATATATATATATATATCTATATATATATATCTATATATCTATATATATATATATATATATATATATATATATATATATATATATATATATATATATATTTGTATAGAAAGCTAGCAGCAGGTAAAACATTGTTTTGTTATGATGATGATAATGATGACGATGATGATGATGGTAATGATATAGATCATGTCGACGTTGTTATTCACAGCTGGAGGCCATCCGCACAGCACTGACGAAAGAACTGGCGATCATCCAAGGACCACCGGGAACAGGCAAGACCTTTGTTGGTCTCAAAGTCGCTAAAGTTCTTCTGGACAACAGAAAGATCTGTCTTCGAAACTCCAGACCCATTCTTGTCGTCTGCTACACTAACCACGCCCTCGATCAGTTTCTTGAAGGGATCCTGACGATCTGCCCGGACGACGTCATCCGTGTTGGCTCGCGCAGCAAGAACCCTGCTCTGGAAAAGTGCCTCCTGAAAAATGTCAAAAGGGAGAAACTGCGTATGAGCTCTGAAATGAGTACCTGCAGGGATGGCCTGAAAGCACTCAGCGGCGTGATACAGAAGTTTCTTGCTCAGGGTGAATGCATTGAGAATGGAACTGTCCTCGACGTTGACGCGCTTCGGAAACAAATGCTTCCCGGGCAGTACGAATCACTAACTTACATGTGCGATGGTGTGCTCCGAAGGAGTTTGCAAGATTTAAATGATGACTGGCTGGCGTTCGGCAACTTACTGAAAGAACAGAATGGAGAGACAGATCCATATGCGCTGTTAGCGCAGGAAGTGACATCACGTATTGTCAGTGGCAGAGACACGTACACCTGTAGAGAAGAGGACATCCGTCCGCATTCTCTGCCTTTCGGGACCCGAGCAAAGCTGTACAGGTAACCCGCACTCAGACCGACGTTGAGCGGATTTTTAAATATTTTATTTCATATATATATATATATATATATATATATATATATATATATATATATATATATATATATATATATATAATATATATATATATATATATATATATATATATATATATATATATATATATATATAATTTTTCATTAAATTCTGAGAATGCTGTGCTAATGCCATGGGATTCCAGGCTTGTAAGCTTGCATTGTGTCATCAGGACGTCAGCTGCCCTTTTGTGACTGCATCGCTTATTACATCTTTCGAGCTACTCTGATTGAGTGCATTTTTTTTGGCTTTGGGCGACGCCTTTGTTAAAAGTAAAGAATAATTGTACCATAAAATTGCCTAGGTGTTGCATTTTCAAAATTAGTCTGTCTTCTTCCACTGCAAAACCCCATAAAGTTTTAGGGATGCAATCCACCTTTGTACTAGAGGTGCTACCAGTAAATTCTGGATGCGGCTTCTAGTACATGCGTTGTGTTTGCAATTTCAGGTTACGCCGTATGCCTACCTGAAGAGCCCCCCCCCCTCCCCCACTTGGGGCGAAACCGGTCGTAGGCGGCAAAAACTTTAAATCTACTCAGCAGGTCCAAAATCTGTTTGGGAATATTTGTTATCTTCCCCCCTCTGGAGGACAAGATATTCTCCAGCGGGTGGCGGGGCGCCTGGGGGTAGTCCCTATTGCTTTATGTAGTAGGTGTTCAGTGGAAGGCTCAAAAGATCTAATAAGCGATGCAGTCACAAAAGGGCAGCTGATGTCCTGATGACACAATGCAAGCTTACCAGCCTGGAATCCCATGGCATTAGCACACCATTCTCAGAATTTAATGAAAAATTACGTCCCTTGGAGCTACTCTGATTGAGTGCATTTTTTTGGCTTTGGGCGACGCCTTTGTTAAAAGTAAAGAATATATATATATATATATATATATATATATATATATATATATATATATATATATATATATATATATATATATTATATATATATATATATATATATATATATATATATATATATATATATATATATATATATATATTTTCCTCCCTACGTCACACGACCAGTCACTTTAGCGCAAACGGTACCATGTGACCGTGATATTAAAACCCCTGTAGTAAAAAATGTCTGACGTTTTGTAGCCCTCTCGATGACGCATCTTGGATGCCAGTTTTGTTCTATAAACGATCGCCAAACGTTCTAAAGTACAAAGTTACGTAGTGTTGTTCGAAACAACAAGCACACTCAGTATCTCAAATGGTGGAGATGTTGCCTAACCTCTGTGTACCAGCTGCATAGATTGACCATGATAATTCAAGGGTAGTGTCAGATTAGCTTGGCTTCTAAAGGTGCCAAGCTAATCTGACAGTACCCTTCAATTATCATGATCAATCCATCTCCTGCTGCAGGGTCCCGGGCAATAACTAATCGTATACTAGCCTCACATATCAGTATGCAAACCACCCCCCCCCCACCACCACACCACCACTTCCCAATACACACACATACAATACTTTAAGGCCCAAGGTCCCATATCTCAAATGTTGGAGATGTTGCCTAACGTCTGTGTACCAGCTGCATAGATTGACCATGATAATTGAAAGGTAGTGTCAGATTAGCTTGGCTCCTGAAGGTGCCAAGCTAATCTGACAGTACCCTTCAATTATCATGATCAATCCATCGCCTGCTGCAGGGTCCCAGGCGACTGAAATGGGTTAAGACACATTCAGAAATACTTGATGTTAACTGCATTGCACACATGACTCATAATGAAATGTTCTAAGAACACACGAACGGTTCCATTTGACGACGTATTTGTTAAAGACGCACACCTATGTGAATACGACAAATCAATTAATGCCATGTTTTCACGGCCAATTATGTGCGTGTGCTGATCTGTAATTTTTGGAACTTGTGAAATCATAGACAAGCACATATTTTGATGTTTTGGAAATGATTTGGAGTTGTGTGAATGACAACAATTTAAATGTTTGCCAAAGGGGAAAACAGGCAAGGCAAAGCCATTATGGCTCACATGTATGACCGATTTACATATTATATGTGTGACCGAACATCTTTTGTCAAAATAAGGCTTTTTTTAAAAACCTATTTCCTGAGCTCTCGTGACCCTTGACCTTTCTGAGGGATCAACCAAATTAGTGTGCATGGAAAGGTCTTCCCATCAGGTATCTCTGTAGCAAGTTTGGGTTTAAAGTTGTGAATAGTATACCTTTTGTCAAAATATGGCTATTTGAACCTATTTTCTGAGCCGACTCTTGTGACCCATGACCTTTTCGGAGGGATCAACCCAAATTAGTATGCATGAAAAGGTCTTACCCTCAGGTACCAAGTTTGGGTTTGAAGTTGTGAATAGTATTGAGAAAGAAAAAAAGTCAAAATATAGCTATTTTTGACCTATTTTCTGAGCCCCTTTGATTTTGACCTTTGTGAGAGGTCACTCAAATTGATATGTTTAGAAAGGCCTTGCCACAAAGTATCCTTGGGCCAAGTTTGAGGAATGTGGCTTGAAAAGTCTCCGAGAAAATGCCATCGTTAAAGTTTACGACGGACGACGGACGGACGCGGCGCGGACGGACATGACGAGAAGTTGATCAAAAGCGATGCGCGGACATCAGCCCCCCCCCCTCCCCCCCCCCCCGCCCCAACCCCCCCCCCCCCCCCCCCCCCCCCCCCCCCCCCGGACGAAATCAGCGAGAGCTGGAAGTCCGTATCCTTTAAAAATAGCACTAGCACTAGCAGACGGAGGGACGACTGTTGGCCCAAAACATAGACTCACTTTTGCTTCGCACGGGAGCCAAAAATGTACTTTCACATACGTACGCACGCACACGCACACACACACACACACACACACACACACACACACACACACACACACACACACACACACACACACACAAACCACATCACACCACACCACACACTCACCAGACACACACACTCACCAGACACACACACGCACACACACACACACACACACACACACACACACACACACACACACACACACACACACACACACACACACACACACACACACACACACACACACACACACACACGCCCGTGAGCGCGGAAAAAAACACAAACATACAATCACAATTTTCGTATTATACTTACGTCATAGTCAGAATTAAAATGCACGTGCATAAATTCTGGTACTTTATTCCGGTATATTAACTATTAGTTAAAGACTGGGCTCAAGGGGTCGCTGCCTGACTCAAAAGGTGGGGGCCCCAGGGGACGAGTTGCGTTGGTGGTGCGGGTAGTGGGGAACTCTTACAGCGCCTCCCCCGGGATCACCCTAGTCTAGGGCCTCTTGGCCTTCGTGAGGCACCCTCGTGTGTAATCCCTCCGGACTAGCATAGCATCCCTCTATCCCAAGACCGCCTGTGCGTGGTCCCTGGGCACATCCTCTCCGAGGTGACCCCAACAACTGGGCAGCACGAGCCCCCAGGCTAAACACGGCGGATCTAGAGGTAAGAACCTCGAAAATTAATCAACATTGTCCTGCTGCCTTGCAGGCCTGGCTGCTTGGCTGCGGAAAGGCTAAGGGAGGAAAACCCTGACTTCAAAGCCCCCGTGTCTCCGGGGAAAGTTTTTGAGCCAGAGACTAGGACAAGGACAGTCTGATATAAAACCTACGACTTGAGGACTTCGATGCCATCGTCCCAGCTTGCTAGGCCATGGCAGACGAACTAAGGGTTTAAAGGGTGGGGCCAGTACTGCGCACACTGCACTCCACCAAAAAGCTCCACCGCACAGGCTTTACGAAACGTCCACGGACCATGACACAGACCATTCCAAGTCCTGTAGCGACGGGCGAGGGGCGAAACGGCAGGTGAAAGATGTCAATGGAAGCCGCAGTCTCAAACCTGCATGCAGGCGGTTCAGAATATTGGTCGCCTGATGTTGACCTGGGGATGACAACGTCACTCGGCACACCCTGAACGACCAAGCAGCTTTCTCTAGGGACAGCACTGCTTGCTCCACACGGAGAGGGGCCTAGAAAAGATGGCCTAACCAAAGCTCATCCCCTCACAACCCCAGTTGGCTAGCCGCGGTCAACGGGCATCTTCTCCTGCGGTCAGAAAACAAGTAAAAACAACGGATCCACTCTAATGATGACCACGACCGGACTCAACGTAGCATGCTGGAACATCCGAACCATGCTTGACACAGCAGACAGTGGACGCCTTGAACGTCGCTCCGCCCTCATTGCTCATGAATTGCGGAGGTTAAACATTGAAATCGCTGCACTCAGCGAAGTACGCCTCCCGGACGAAGGCAGTCTCCAAGAACTTGGCGCTGGCTACACCCTCTACTGGTCAGGCAAGTCTACATCAGAAAGACGGCTCTCAGGAGTGGGTTTCATGGTCAAGACCTCCATTGCGACTAAGCTGGAAAACCTACCAACCGGTCACTCAGACCGCATCATGTCCATGCGCCTCCCACTGAGACACCAGCAACACGTCACCATTCTCAGTGTGTACTCCCCAACCCTCCTGGCAGAGCTTGCAGAAAAGGATAAGTTCTACACTGACCTGCGCAGCCTCCTACAGAGCACCCCTGCAGACGACAAAGTCATCATCCTTGGCGACTTCATCGTCAGAGTGGGCCAAGACTCTGAATCCTGGAAAAGAGTCCTCGGCAAGCATGGCGTCGGGAACTGCAATGACAATGGCCGCCTACTGTTGGAGTTCTGTGCAGAGCAGCAGCTTGTCATCACCAACACTACTTTCCAGCAAAAGGACAGTCGAAAGACCACCTGTATGCATCCTCGCTCCAAACACTGGCACCTTATCGACTATGTCCTACTGCGTCAGAGGGACCGCAGTGATGTCCTCCTCACCAGAGTGATGCCCAGCGCAGAGTGCCACACTGACCACCGCCTTGTCCGCTGCAAACTCAGGCTCCACTTCAAGCCAAAACCCATGAAAGGGGGGCCCCTAAGAAAAAGCTTGATGTTGCCAGCCTTCAGCGTGACGACGTAAAAGCTGCCTTTCAGACAGATTTACAGCGCAGGCTCACAGACACAGCTGACCCAGCAGACTCCTCCCCTGAAACACTCTGGTAAAAGCTGAAAACTGCTATCGCAAAATCCTCTGCAGAAATCTTGGGATGTTTTGCTAGAAAGAGGAACAAAGACTGGTTTGACGAAAACGAAATAGAGATCCAGGAACTCCTAGCAAAAAAAAAAAAAAAAAAAGAGCTGCCCATCAGGCCCACCTAGCCCAGCC
The DNA here is from genome assembly GCA_036245525.1 of Semisulcospira habei. NCBI lineage: Eukaryota > Metazoa > Mollusca > Gastropoda > Semisulcospiridae > Semisulcospira > Semisulcospira habei. Next base: position 101,959,796 of record BTPG01000002.1, on the reverse strand, counting down.
TTCCTGCCCTGTGAAGAAGTCTGCCTTCCGCCTCGTCTGCAGCAGTCTCCAGCGCAAGCTCAGAGTTCTCCAGAACGAGTGGTGGACCAGACTCGCACAGAGAACCCAGCTTTGCGCTGACAACGGTGACTACAGGGGCTTCTACGAAGCACTGAAAGCAGTGTATGGCCCTAGGCACCTGATACAAAGTCCCCTGCGAAGCGCTGATGGGCAGGCACTCCTCATAGATAATAACTCCATCTTGAACCGCTGGTCGGAATACTTTCAGGACCTCTTCAGTGCTGAGCGCACTGTTCAAGAAGCAGTCATCCTCCAAATCCCACACCTCCCAGTAAAGGTTGAATTGGACGAACCGCCCACTGCTGAAGAGACCCTCACAGCCATCCACCAGCTCAAGAGTGGCAAAGCAGCAGGCATTGACGGTATCCCACCAGAGATCTGGAAACATGGAGGCCCAGCACTGCACAACAAGCTCCATGACCTCTTTCTCTGCTGCTGGGAGGAAGGAACACTACCAAAAGATCTCCGCGATGCAGTCGTCATCACCCTGTACAAGAACAAAGGAGAGAAGTCTGCCTGCTCCAACTACCGTGGAATTACCCTGCTGTCCATTGCCGGGAAAATTCTTGCAAGGCTGCTCCTGAATCGGCTGGTACCTGCCATTGCAGAAGACCACCTCCCAGAGGGCCAGTGCGGCTTCAGAGCCAACAGGAGTACCACCGACATGGTCTTTGTGCTGAGACAGCTTCAGGAGAAGTGCCGTGAGCAGAACAAAGGGCTGTACGTAACGTTTGTCGATCTAACAAAAGCGTTCGACACTGTGAGTAGACAAGGCATGTGGCAGATCCTGGAGCGACTTGGCTGTCCCCCAAAGTTCCTCAGCATGATCGTCCAGCTACACGAGGACCAACAAGGCCAGGTCAGACTCAACAGTGACCTCTCAGAACCATTCCCCATTCTCAACGGTGTGAAGCAGGGCTGTGTGCTGGCACCTACCCTCTTGACCATCTTTTTTAGCATGATGTTGAAGCAGGCCACAGTGGACCTCGACGATGACGATGCAGTGTACATCAGGTATCGTCTCGATGGCAGCCTGTTCAACCTCAGACGACTGCAGGCCCACACCAAAACCCTAGACCAACTGATTCGTGAACTGCTCTTTGCTGACGACACTGCCCTCGTTGCACACACAGAGAGAGCCCTGCAGCGCATCACATCCTGCTTTGCTGACGCTGCCCAGCTCTTTGGACTCGAGGTCAGTCTGAAAAAGACAGAGGTCCTCCATCAGCCGGCACCCAAGGTAGAGCATCGCCCTCCCCACATCACCATCGACGAGTCTGAACTGAGGTCAGTGCACCAATTTACGTACCTTGGCTGCATCTTTACGTCAGACGCTAAGCTGGACAGCAGGCTGGCAAAAGCAAACATCGCCCTCGGGCGTCTATACAAGCGGGTGTGGCACAATCAACAGCTGAAAACAGGCACCAAGATCAGCGTGTACAGAGCTGTCGTCCTCACCACTCTGCTGTATGGTTCCGAGTCCTGGGCCCTCTACCGCAGGCAACTAAGACTCCTCGAACGCTTCCACTAGCGCTGCCTGCGTACAATCCTTGGCATTCACTGGAGTGACTATGTCACAAACGTCGAGGTTTGGACATCCAGTGCTAAAGTTGGCGCGCTTTGGCTCTTGTTTCCAATATTTCAAGGGCAACCAAGTAAAGGTAAACCTCCTTGACAACCGTAGTCCGTAACACCGAGTGTTGGAAAATCAGAAAATGATTGAAGTAAAATGTTTGTACAGTGAGTGAAAAGCATCTGTTTTGGAATCTATTTTCATGACTTGGACAAAGGCAAAATCTCCCCAGATTGCAGCGATGTACTAGAATATCCCAGAAAGCTTAGCGCGGTAAGACTAGAAAATATAGTGTGGGGATTCTGTCTATGTAAAGGTGGCCTTGAAAGGCTCTGTAATAGCATGGAAGTGGAGTGTTCGTATACTATAATTTCTAGACAGACCGAGCGACTCCCATTCTCAAACTGTTTGATTCAAAGTCATCGAGAGCGAAGCGAATCTAACAGTTTGAGAATGGGAGTCGCGAGGACTTTCTAGAAATGATATTATACGAACACTCCACTTCTATGTTTTATAGAACGTTTCACAGCATCAGGAATTCTGGTCACCCATTATGTCCTAAACCTTTCATTCAATATCTGCAAGCAGACGAACCAGGTGCCGGTTGCAGAACATGCAGTTACCGCCTTTAGCCGTCAGACTCTGAACTTAGCAACAACATAGTCTAACTGCGGTTGCACAGGCGCATTTTAGACTAAGGTGAGCGACACATAGACACGAATCCGATACGAACTCGATCCGAATCCAAAGCGGGTCCGAAACAGAAAAATTCGTGCAAGTCCTTTTCATGGTTGTGTGTTTCCATACGCCCGATGCGTAACGAATTCGCATCCAGCTTCGCGGAACGAGAATGACGCAATTTTCCTTCAAAATTGCAGCACCGCATCTGCTTCGGATCGTATTCGTGCTTAAGGAGCCGTAGCTTAACAGCTATATTGGCATGGAAACGTTACAGTTGTTCCGAGCAGCACTAATAACAGTTAGAACCAAGTTAGGGTGTAAAGAAAGACCATTGCATTTGTCTGATTATGTAGCTTACAATATCTAGTCTTTGGTATCATTTCCAACTATACAAGCAGTTAGCTACATCTCACTCCTTTCATTCACTGCATAACAATGATACAGATTACATGAAAACAAATGCTCTCATTGAATAGTTCAACATTGCTTGGACGGCTCGGTCATTGTCGGCAAAATGCGGAGTTGTTTCTAACTTTCACCAACATTCTTCATGGCACCTACATGGAACTTTGTTGTGCAACCAACCTCTGAACCGTGGTAATTCGCACAACAAATTAATACATGTGTAACGTCAAAGTTTGGGACATAAAACGAAGTGTATGAGATGATATGAGATGCAGAGTCAAGTTATTTGGGAAGTCCATGACGTTAATTTTATGAATGTAGGTTATGCCAAATAAACTGTGTCACCAGAACAAAAATGTCCACAGAGTGCAGTCCAAACACAATGACATTCGGACATCTTGTGCTAAAGTTTGCGCGCTTCGTCACTTATTTCCAACATTTCACGGGCAGCGATGTAAAGATAAACCTTCTTGACAATCGTAGAATAGTCCGTAACACCGAGTGTTTGAAAATCTGAAAATGTTTGAAGTAAAATGTTTGTACAGTCAGTGAAAAGCACCTGGTTTGGAATCTGTTTTCATGGCATGGACAAAGACCAAATCTCCCCAAATTGGAGCGGTATACTAGGATATCCCAGGAAACATAGCGCGTTAAGACTATGAAATATGGTGTGGGGATGCTATCTATATAAAAGTGGTCTTGAAAGGTTCTATCTACCTACCTACCTATCTACCTACCTACCTACATACCTACCTACCTACAAACAATAAACGCCTATTGGCGTAAATCAATAGCCAAAATTGCATTTCCCCATACACGCGAAGAAATCCCACTGAAGAATCCAAAACGAACATCGACGTAACAATATTTACTCATTCCGAAAAATATCTGTTATTCGTTGAACTGTTTAATTTCTTTATGTGTTTGGCGATTGTTTCAGAATGTATAAAATAATCGCCAAGCACCTAAACAAATTTAAACAGAAATTAAAAACGGGTGCAACGAAAAACAGTACTATTTGGGTTATTTTTCGGAAGCTGAAAAATCACACTAAAAGGTAAAATTTTACCCTTTTAGTGCAAATGGACCTAGTTTACACTATGTTCTTCGCAGTACTTTTCATTGATGTCCTTTCATAGACAAAAATGTTTTCTCAGGCAAAATTTTCGGCGGTCAGAATTTTTTTGGGGGGAGCGTTTTTTGACATGCTCTAAAATCAAATTACACAAACTCCGTTCATGGTTTGACGTGCTAACGTGGGTGCTGTCTATCGCAAACAACTATCCAAGTGACTGTAGCAGCAGCCAATAATAAGTTTGACGCCGGTGAATTTCTGCGATAATGTATTAACTATCGTTTCTGTAAACTTACTGCTCTGCGTTTCGCGGTTAGTGTTCGCGGCGGGTTAGTGGTTTTGGCTCAAACGCTATCGCGCTTTGCATATATTCCCCTGATGAAGTCCTCGTTGAGAGGGCGAAAATTTGAGAACTCCAAACCACGTGGTTTTAATGGATACTTTTTTTCTCTCTTGTTTCTCACGTGTACATTTTCTCGCAGACTTTTGTGTAATCTCTACGGTTTTCTGTACACACACCCTGCAGACTCTCTCTCTCTCTCTCTCTCTCTCTCTCTCTCTCTCTCTCTCTCTCTCTCTCTCTCTCTCTCTCTCTCTCTCTCTCTCTCTCTCTCTCTCTCTCTCTCTCTGTGTGTGTGTGTGTGTGTGTGTGTGTGTGTGTGTGTGTGTGTGTGTGTCGTTTTCGCCTGCGCATTGAGTTATATTATAAATATGAGAAATGCGCCATATAAATACCATGTATTATCATCATTATTATTATTACATGCGCAAGACTATAGGCATGTAACGTTGCTGATGAGAGAAGTTGACTGTTGTGCATGGAATCCGTGCTGTATACAGTATCGGCAGTTTCCCAATGCGCAAAAGGCCATCGGCTTTTTGCGCATTGGTTTATGTTTTTACATCTTCTGTCCTCTAGAAGTTGGACACGCGAGGCAAAATGCAGCGTCAACAAACATCGCAAGGAAATCTTATCTGATGAAGAACTGAGGCCACTCGTGAACAAGAAGCTCTACCAAGCCATTACTGCTCCTCTGCTGAAGCAGCACGAAGAAGAAAATACATTCTGCATCCGAGCGTGGTTAGGTGTCCAAGCAGCATCGCAGGATGTTATCGCAGCGATCATCAACGGTAGTGTCAGCTTGAAAACTGATAAAGACATCGCACCCATATCTGTCGGTTCGCTCCCTCGGACAACTCGCGTACACCTGTACAGGTAGATACTAGTGTTTGCCTCAAAATATCTATTGTTAATAAATAAATAAATTTATAATAATTAATTAATTAATTAAAAGTTATTACCATTTTGTTTAAAATTGTATTAAGAGGCAGATATCCATATCAGGCCCTGAGAAAGCCTGCGCCACTTGCATTCGGCAGTCGATGTCTGCATTTCGGCAGGGAAGGGACGAAAGTGCAATGCAAACCCCTCAAACACGCGATACAGGAAGAGAAAACCGAAGTTACGGTAAGAGATTCGTACGTGCGTCAGGGAGTCGGAGGATACTAAGCTTTATATCACACTGACCCTCCGAAACTTAGGTTTTCTCCCCTGATGACACACGCGTAAGTGCCTTACCGGCACAGGGTAAACAAATCAGTGTGCTTTATGAAGTTCAGCTGCAATTTTAGAGAACTGTGCGAATTGGTTCATTTTATTATCAAGAACTTATTTTTTCAATTGTAATTGATTGTTTGTTTATTTGTCATTATTGTTCATAAATGTATTCATTCATGTATTTATTTTTTTCCAATCACAGATTCTGGCTGAAGAAATACGTAGATGAACTGAAGAATACTCTGAGGGAGAAAAAGAGCAAAAAACGACGCATTCCCGTCTTGATCAGACGAGGGCTGAACGAAGCAGCAACCGGAATTCTGAACGACAGTGCTCTGAAGAGAGTGGTTGACAAAAGCCTGTTCTCTGCAATCCAGGAGTACATGCTCCACAGGCACGCCCAGCAAAAGCGCTACATGATCAAAGCCTGGCTGGGCATCGCAGAGTTTGCCAGAGACCCTCAAGCTTTGGAGGTAATAGACCGACCCCTTTTTTAAATTTGGCTCCGCCCCTTTAGTCAGAGTCCGGCAAGAATGCTGCGCGTGCTTCACGGAAAGAGCGCGAGTGTAGTCTGCTAGCATAGTAAAGCGCGCTATTCGTCGTTGATTTTTATACCATTTTTGGGATGGCATATCTTCTAAAGTACATCAATTTTGGAGCTGTAAAATAATCAATACAAACTAGGTATTGGGTGTAATCAGTACAGCTCGTGGGGAGATTGTAAGTCAAGAGGTTATGTAGTTATGCGACCGTAAACTTAGCATTTCATAAAATGCCCAAAGAGTCTCATTTTCGCGAAATTAAGTTGTGATTTTTCATAAAATATAAAAGGTAGAGCTTTGAAAATTTTTCACGATTACACATATTTTATGCGCTCTTTCCGATGGTGATATCAGCGTTTATGCGTTTACAGTCTGAAATTATGAGTAATCCTTACCTATATGTGGGCATATCTCGCTACTGAGTTTTTAGAAGAATTTCTCGCGCAGGCAATCATCAGTACACTGTTCTGAAGTCTGTCTGACTCTTTTTCCGCCCTGTAAACTGCTGCTAGTACTAGTCTGTTTACGTCAATGAGGCGTCTCTCACTCACAGCCATACGAGGTCAGCGTACATGCACCAAAAGCTTCCCACACAGCTGACAGATCTACGATCTAAATTAGCACGTATGCGTCACACACAACTGACAGATCAACGATCCAAATTATCAGACCAAAATTAAATGTAAGTACAAGCGATCGAGGCAGTCTGTGGATGCTATGGTGGAACACGGAAAAGCAGACATTTTACTTTTGAGCACGCCTAGTGATGTCTTGTGATTCTCTCAGGGTTCAGTTGACCATGTGGCCGACCGCAAGCTTTTTCATTCTTTCGTGTCTGCCAGTCGTGATAAAGGCTTCGGGAACGCCGAAATGGGTTAAAATAATGGAAACATTGATCGACGCGCTGCCATGCCCCGCAAGTATAAACATCCGTTGTTTTGCCGTACCTGCCGTTTGTCAGTCAAGAGCACATGGTCTGCAGCGTTTTGATTGGTCGGCAGGCAAACACGTGCTAATTTTTATGGACACGTCACCACCGGAATGGGTAGGTCTATTGTATTGAATCATTCAGTCCGAAAAAAAGGATGACTGCCAACCTTGTAGCAATAACGGAACATCCCAAAAAAGAAAGAAGCACGCTTAAGCCATTTAGCCTCGACGCCCTGCAGAGAAAGATGGATGCACCATAATAATAATAATAATAATAATAATAATAATAATAATAATAATAATAATAATAATAATAATGTATATTTTTAAGGCGCCTATACTTTAGATAAAAAAGCTCTAGGCGCCGTACAAATGACATACTAACATACATACACCTTGCATCCTACAACACACACACACACACACACACACACACACACACACACATATATATATATATATATATATATATATATATATATATATATATATATATATATATATATATATATATATATATATATATATATATATATATATATATATATATATATTCCCTAACATACACACTCGCGCAACAAAATATACAAGGAAAATAAGCTTAGCAGAGTGAACACACCAGCAAAAAATGCTCACACATACGAAAGATATACGTGTACCATAAAACTAATAACGGATACACTAGGCAGCTGTCACTGACAACGAAAAATTTATAAAGGTAAATGCACGTTTAAAAGAATAAATGCGGTTTTTTTTAAGACTGCCGGAAACTGTTGGCTGATTTAACATATCTGAGGGACTGTGGGAGTTTATTCCAAAGAAATAGTCCTTGGTATGAGAAAGACCTCTCGCCAAAAGACTTAGTTCTCACAGCCAGAAAGCGTAATAGTTTAATGTCTGCTTAATAAGGAACGGAGCTGTCTTGAAGGTGTGTACAAATGAAGAATATCAGAAAGATAGACGGGGCCAATAGAAGGAGACAGACAGGTATGACAGATGGACAGGACTTTGTATTGTACTCTAGACGTGATAGGCAACAAATGGAGTGAACGCAGGATGGGTATGATGTTGTCTGACTTCTTTGCCTTGATAACAAGCTGTGCTGCTGAGTTCTGCACCCTCTGGAGCCGATACAGAAGGTACAGAGGACAGCCACACAGGAGTGCATTGCCTGGGTAGTGCCAGATTAGCTAGGCGCCTGAAGGCGCCAAGCTATTCTGGCACTACCCTTAAATTATCATGGTCCACCCATCTCCTCAATAGTCGTTAGGTGACACCTCCAAAATTTTGTAAGTGCGGCCATAGGGTTAAATGGTTTAAAACGGGCAAGTGTACCACAGTCTCAAAGGTATCGTTCCATTCTCATAAGAGGCATACATGACTATGAGCCCCTGATGTCTTCAGGGAATCGTGAGAACTGATGTCTGTTTCTAGCACAGAGCGTCTTTACTTGCAGCCGCTAGGATGGAAATTATTATGGTCTATGTTGTTAAAGGACTTAACTCTTTGAATGGACTCCGCACCAATAACTGTGAAAGTGTCATGTAGCGTTGCCGGCGGCATCGCGACACGACACTTTCGCAGTTATTGATGTAAGGCACCTTGATTGAGTTACATTTGCTTCATATACTGACGAGCAAAAGAAATGCGACATTTTTGTAATCATCGGAAACACCTTAGTGATGCTTCCCAAAATGTCACATTTGTTTTGCTCGTCAGTTAATATATGTATAGTGAACATTGCATAAAACAAGGTCAGAGATAACGCATTAGGACATCACAGCACATTTTGATGTGGCTCTCATCACAAGATTTCTACACAATCACTTCGCTTCTAACAAACTTCGGATATAACAACAAACACAATTTTGGTCTCCTCACAATTTGTTATATTCAAGTTTGTATGTACACATATTACATTATAACTGAAATTATATTTCTGTCTGCTTTCTGCTTCATTTTGCATTAATTTGTGTCCGATCCTTCGTCGAGCCTGAGGAATTATAATAGATACCCATTAATATTACGTTTTCGTTTTGGAACGGTTAATTGAGTCTGTTGTGTATTATCCAGGATGTGCTGGGACGACTGAAAGGCACTATAAAGGACATTCCAGTGGTGCAAGTGTTTGGAATGAATGGAAAGGACTACGAGAATGAAGATGGCACTGATGAAGAGCATGGGTATATGCAGTTAGTTAGTTATAAGATAAGATAAGATAAGATAAAATAAACTTTATTGCCAGATGCATAAACATTAGGAATTATTTTGCGGCGTAACTGACGAGCGTCCATATTAAGATCAACACATAAAACATACATACATCACAATCAAGCAGACTCAAAAATACCAAACCACACATATGTATAGCAGTTATTGTGTTAAGTATGCACACACATCTAAGTAAGTAAAATATATTTATTTTTAAATCTATAGCATAATAACCATATTATGACAACAGAAACCGCCAGGTGAGCCGCCGCGCAACGAAACAGATTAAGTAAATTCATATGTATTTGTAAAGGGACTGTATATCTTGTTTAAGAAGAGGTTTAATAGAACATAAAAAGAACTATAAACAACTAAGATGGGCTGTAGGTAATTCTAACTTAGTGACTTTGAATCAATCTGCTGAGTTGTATCATATCGCAGCCACATTAGACAGGGCCTGAAGAGCCAAGTGATAAATCTCTTCTGAAAACGAGTGGTTTTGGCCTTAATGGATCTAAAGCAAAAGCCAGGTGGCAAGGGCTCGAATAGGCTATGTGCAGGATGGTGCTCGTCATGTATGATGGAGCTCGCTTTCTTGATGGTGCGTGCGTGGTACAGAGATTCCAGCGAGAGGAGATCGCTTCCAACAATATGAGATGCTGTTTTGATCACCCTATTTAATTTCTTGCGGGCTTCGTCGGTTGCGCTGCCATACCACACCGTCCTTGAGAAGATAAGAACGCTCTCAATGGCGGCGCAGTAAAACTGCACCATGATCTGCTGACTGACGCCAACAGACTTCAACCGCCGAAGAAAAAACAGGCGCTGCTGGGCTTTCTTTACTAGCTGTTGAATATTCTTCTCCCACTTCAGATCGTGCGAAATGAAAGTGCCCAGGAACTTGAACGTTTCAACAATTTTAATGTCGTTTCCTTGGATGGTTAAGGTTTCTTTATTCGGAAATCAATTATCATTTCCTTGGTCTTACCAGCATGCAAATCCAGGTTGTTGTCAGAGTACCAGCCTACTAATATGTCTACCTCATCCCTATATGCACTCTTTTCATTGTTATGTACACAATCTTTGACTGGCGTATCATCCGCAAATTTCACTATGCATGTGCTATCATAGTGGGATACACAGTCGTGTGTAAAAAGAGAATACAACAATGGGGATAAAACACATCCTCGGGGAGCACCCGTACTCAAGGTCAAAGACTGGGATACATGTCCACATTGACCAGGAGTAGAGAACTGACACAGCGGAACACAGTTCTGACCACACGAACCGATCCTAACAATCTGGGGTCTGTTTAACAAGAAATCCAGAACCCAGTTACAGATGGACTGTGTGAAGCCAAGGTGCAGGATCTTTTCATGCAGTTTGAACGGTATGATAGTGTTGAATGCGCTGCTGTAATCAACAAAAAGCAGCCTAACATACGCATTTGGCTTCTCCAGATCAGTGCTGCAGAATAAGTGCAGCCCTAGCGACACAGCGTCCTCTACTGATCGGTTCGCGCGGTAAGCAAACTGATAAGGATCGAGGAAGGGGGGCATGATAGATTTGATGTGCTGCAGGATCAGCCGCTCAAACGTTTTCATTATGACGGAGGTCAATGCCACAGGTCTGTAGTCGTTAAGGATACTGATGGTTGCCTTTTTTGGTACGGGGGTAATAGCTGACTTTTTGAGACGGTATGGTACCTTGCATGCCTGTAATGACCAGTTAAATATGACTGTGAGAACGCTCGAGAGCTGGTCAGCACAAAGTAACGCATAAGGCCAGGAGAAATTTCATCAGGACCTGCTGCCTTACGCACATTCAAACGTCTGAGAAGCCGCCTCACATCCGTTTCACACACCACAAGAAAATCATCATCGGTACTAAGCGAGGGTGGCACAGTAACGGGGTGGTTAGTTTGCCTGTCAAACGACCGCAAAACATTTTCAGGTCGTTTGCCAGTGTGGGGATGTGAGTGTCTGCGCCGCGTTTGGATGCTTGTTTGTAGTTTGTGATTTTCTGTATTAGGGTTTAACGCCGAGCAGGCGACTAAGGCCGTCTCACGGCGGGGATATGTGTAGTCTCATGTTGTGGTCTGTAATTTTTAACTTACGGCCTGGAGTCATAAGGTCCAAGATCACATACCAGCATATAGCATCCCCGCATTAATAGTTGCAAAAGTGTCGTATAGTGTTGCCGCCGGCAACGCTGTACAACAATTTTGCATCTATTGATGCTGGGCTCCTTGAATGAGTTAACAATGCATTGTGTTTCAGGCCTTTTAATTTACTTTTAACAGACAGTTTCACAGACATTACAGGATAATTTATTCTCTTAGACATTAGCACGAGACAAAGGTCCTCTCTTTAGACATAAAGGGATTTTGATCCTTGAATTTGGAATATGCAAAACGGACTCTAAAGGGAATACTTTGATTACTTTTTTTCTTTTCGTACATGGTACCAGAATAGGTCATTTGACGTCTTGAGCAATCTGGCAACACATTGAACTTAAATGCTTGATCTGTCTCCCGAACTGAAATGATATCGCCTGAGAATAACTCAAAGTCTGGGAACCAGCCGCCAGTTGCAGTAAAAAACCGGTAACTGCCAATAGTGAGGGCCCTTATAGTGGATATTTAAAGTTATCTTGCAAATCTTGTAATAAGCAAAGTCTCTTTTGTATATTGTATTTTGGACATTAGTGATTCATTTAAGCGAGGGAAACACGTTGTCACTCAACCGAAAGTGGGCGTGGCCGCGTCCCAAAGTAGGCCACTGTAATATTTCAATAATTTTGTGCTTACTTGGAAATTACTAATATTTTCAGTTGAGACAACGTCATACTAGACAAACTAATGGTATTTTGCATTCCTACATACTTGAATTTACTAGCGATGTAATTAATGTCCAACAGGAAGTGTTAGTTAGCACGCAGCAACTAATTAGGTCATGGTGACCCACTTTTAACAAAAGTTTCCTTCTGCATTGGTTAATATGCACATGCATCTTGAAATGTGGCTTTTAACTGAACATATATTGTGCTTTTGTTAGTGTAATAAATATTGTCTTCATAAAGCCCAAGGATATACAGAAGAAGATGCAGATAGGGGTCCTGTTCTCTTTGTGACAGAGCTTAACTAAAGTGAAAATATTCTGAGTTTGTATGTGTGTACAGATTTTCACGTAATGAAAAAATAATAACACTAAATGTATCACATATCAGTATACCAAGAAAAGATATTAGGAAGAGGAAATAATAAAGAACCAAAAATTATGCGTTACATGCTACTGTTTATTAAGGTTATCTTGATCTGATTGTTGTTGTTTTTCTTCAAGTAAACAAATTTTGTAATATTGTAACATTACACTTTTCTCTGAATTGCACTAAGCGGCAACTGAAAATAAACATTAATGCATCATATCAAACGATCACAAAAGATCGTAGAGATGAAAGAAATAACACACAGACGGATAAAGGATGGGGTCACAATACCAGGCACAATGAAGCAGAACTCTGTTGATAGAAAAATCTGGACATCTATTTACACTTAATCAATTTTTTACATTATTAGTGATTTTGCATTACTCGTCTACATTCGATCTAAATCAGGTAGATGTAAAGTGTAAAAACAGTAGAAAGGCAGACCCAGATCATAGGTGTCATGTCACAGCTATGTGCACAGTAGTTTACAGCAGTCTATTATTTCATGAACACTATGACACGTATGATTGGACGGTCTGTTCATGAATTCAAGGCGTACATGTATATATATGCTAAACAAAATAACTCTTGGCTTGACTTCACGAACGAAGATTCTATAGGGGTTGTCCACGACGTCTGCAGGCATGCTCGTGACTGCGGAGGCCAATCTGGGACAGGCAGGTTCGACCGCAGTGGCTGCAGAGGGAGGTCTGGCCAGGGTTCTGAGTTGCGGCATCTCTGTTTTTCTCCTGAGCCGCTTGTTTTTAAGGCCAGCTCTGCGAGAGTCCTCAAAGGAGACAGCTGCCTTGTAAATGGTGGAGCGCCAGATGTTACGGTCCGCAGCAAGCGAAGACCACTGGCGGTGGTCGATTTGGCAGGCACTAAGTGACTTCTTGAGACAGTCTTTGTATCTCTTCTGTCTCTGTGTCCAGTGGCTAGCTCGCCGAACAGGGTGATCTTGGGTAGGCGATGATCCTCCATCCTGGAGACGTGCCCAGCCCAGCGGAGCTGTGTCCGCAGCAGCAAAGCCTCGATGCTCACATTTTCTGCCTGTTCAAGGACCTCGACGTTTGTGACATAGTCACTCCAGTGAATGCCAAGGATTGTACGCAGGCAGCGCTGGTGGAAGCGTTCGAGGAGTCGTAGTTGGCTGCGGTAGAGGGCCCAGGACTCGGAACCATACAACAGGGTGGTGAGGACGACAGCTCTGTACACACTGATCTTTGTGCCTGTTTTCAGCTGTTGATTATGCCAAACCCGCTTGTATAGACGCCCGAAAGTACTGTTTGCTTTTGCCAGCCTGCTGTCCAGCTCCAGCTCAACGGCAAGTTTGAAAACTGGTCCTTTTACCAATAACTTCTACCATTGGTTTTGCGTGTTTTCGCTTCTACTATCGATTAAGTACAGCCGGCATCGGTGCATACGCTCTGTTTACAACCCGTGCTGAGGAAGCCCCTTGCGCACCCAGCGCCACCAAACGGCGGCAGGTGAAGATAATTTCAGCTAAGTCGACCATTGTTGTTATGACCTCTGTCAACGCATATAGCGGTGTCAGACACGGCCTGTTATTGTTGGGGGGTGGGGGGGGGGGGGGTGGGGGGGGGGGGGCTAACTACCGCAAAAAGGTTGCAGATGAGTCATCATCATTGAGTCACCCCTCAGCTGAAAATGGACTAAGCGGTCTGAGCTAAATTTACTCGCGGACGGGATGGGGCAAAAATGTGACACGCACACCCCAACTTTCGATGGCTGTCCAAAAATTAAAAAAAAACGCGCAAGTTTTTGCGAGTGTCATACATCGGATATGGAACCAGGGGGCGTTAGACAACAATAATCAGCTAAAACATGTTGCACTTCCAACAAAACACACTTCGGTATATTTTACATAGACCCACGCCTGGACTACAAACAAATTCGCCGGGACTATCACAAATTACGTGCACTTCCACCCAGGTCACTCGCTCTCCAGTGCGCACAGGCCATCGGGCCGTCGTCGGCTGCCGTTGGCCCGCGCACGACCGTGCACGGGCCAACTGCGGCCGACGTTGTCCTCACGGCCTCTTGCGCATTGGGCCGAGGATGTTTGCATGTTTAAAGGCTGCATGCGCAAGGGGGTTAAAAAGTATGTTTTCAGTTGTCTTCGAAATGACGAAAAAGCCTGAACCCTTACGAGTTTATGTAATTCATCTAAGGGACCCCGCATTGGTAGCTGCGAAAGTGTCGTGAAGCTTTGCCGGCCCGCAACGGTATACGACACTCCAGCAGCTATTGAAATGGGGCAACTTAAATGAGTTAACGATTTATTATTTGTCTTTCATCATTGTTTTTCATTATACGTGTATTTGTTCAGCTCCAAACAAGCTCACCGGTTTCAGCAAGTGGGAAAAGGGAAGCGTAACAGATGGGCCGGACTGGGCGGTTCGGACGACGCATGGACCATTCCCAACTGGTTACGACAGACGCAAAGAACGCAGGTGCACCAAGCTCTGCGAAAAGAAAAACCCATGACAGAGGACGAAGCTTCTGCCATCACAGACCTTTGGGACGCAAAACTGACTCTAAAAGACAGAGTGCGCCTGTACCTATTTTGGGTGCAGAAGCACGAGCCTGTTGTGAAAAAGTACTTGACGAAAGCCGGACAGTTGTACAGTGCGCAGTCGAAAAAGCTGCAGATGCTGAGGGATAAAGAAGACATTTCAGTTTTGAGGAAAGCATCCGTGATCGGGATGACCACCACAAGGGCTGCACGATACCGCAGTGTTTTAAAGAGAGTTGCCTGTCCGATTGTCATATTAGAGGAGGCAGCTGAGGTGAGTAAACCTTTCCTGCGCATACGCAGCCACCCAGTACTGTCCATAGTACCGATAGCTGCATGCACAAGGGGGAAGGGTGGGGTGGGGGGGGGGGGGGGGGGGTACAAGGTCTATAATTTGAAATTATATGCTTTTGTTGTCGGCAGCGCTTTTTGTCGCGATGGTTCCCGCAGGAATCATTGCGACATAAAGCGCTACTGACAGCCAAAAGATTAAGCTGATCTCGTTTAGTTTATAACTAAATGATCACGTTGAGCTCTTTGCTTCGTTGCACTTGTCACTATCACTAGACTTCCACGGGCCGATACAGCTCTGGGGATCATAACTAAACACGAGAGTGCGGCCGGCGCTGACAAAGACATGTGGCAGGCTGGAGGTCTGCTACCACGCAGAGAGACCTTTATCCCAATGCGTAAAAAGCCTTTGCGCACTGGGATATTGATTACCATTCTTCGCGTTAAGGTGACCTATAATGTATCAAATCGCATCTGATTATTCTTCAGGTGCTTGAAGCCCACGTGGTGACGACCCTTCACGAGTCGTGCCAGCACCTGATCCTGATCGGCGACCACCAGCAACTGAAACCCTCCCCGACAGTCTACGATCTGTGTCGTCACTTCCGGCTGGATCTCTCGCTTTTTGAACGACTGGTCAACAACAACCTACATCATACCACGCTGAATGTGCAGGTTTGTGATATCGACTTTAACTCATTCAAGGCATCCAGCATCAATAACTGCAGCTTTGTGTGTACTTAAACAACAAGTGGTGTAATCCGAACAATATGTGGCTGACGTACACATTCTGTTCGCCAGACGTTGAAATCATGACAGTAAGCACACACCCGTATTGCCTTCCGCGGGAATTTTCGCACGTTTTAGTAACGAATGTCTACGTACCACCATAAGCTAACGAGAAAGACGCCACCGATATCATCGCTAACGATCTGCATGATATTGACACTCACGCGCCCGATGCGTTCAAGTGTGTCACGGGTGACGTCAATCACTGTAATTTAAAGAACGTTCTGCCAGGGTTCCATCAACAAGTGACGTGTGCAACACGAGGGGACCAAACTCTTGACGTGTTTTGGTGCAATGTCAGAGATTCGTACGTCGCTGTTCCGATGCCGCCTCTAGGACGATCTGATCATAACTTGGTTCAACTCGTCCACGGTATGCACCACGCCGCGTACAACGTGAACTGCCGGTTACCAGGACAGTACAGAAGTGGTCCACAGCAGCTAAAGATGCTCTGAAAGGTTGCTTTGACTGCACCGAGTGGAATGTTTTTACGGACACTAAAGCGACGTTGCCGAGCTGGCTGACACAGTTTGCAGCGATGAATTTCTGCGTAGACAGTGTTGTGTGTAACGCACGCAGACTCGCCCCAGTCGCACGTACAGACTCTCGCACAACAGACGCATACACCGCCACTGACTCAGTCGGGTGCATTCACGCGGTAAAACTCAACACACTAGCTCTTTCTACTATGGACTTTTATACAAATAGAACAACGAAAACACTATCAAAATTATGTACAACCCCCCTTCTCACTACAAGCACATCAACACCGCATACACATACACAATGTAAACGCCAGGCTAGGTAATTGTCTTGCACAATCCAACCTGTTTACTGGTGTTCTCGCTTGGTAACGTTCAGTCCTCTCACGTCTAGGCGTGCAGGTCTTTCGTCGCACGCTTCCGAGTCGTCCCGTTTCTCGCACCGTGGACGTCCTCCTGACTCACTCCGTAGCACAGTCCCTGCTGACCCGGGTGTCTCGGCACCGGTCGCGCACTCCCTGAGTGAAGAAATGACCTCGCAGTAGGTCCCTCGGCGGTAGCCTCTGTTGACTAGTGACGTCTCGGCGTCACGTCGCTCCGCTCCACACAAGAACTCTGTACAATAAAGTCCTAATATCATAACACTTGCTAAACACTCACATATTGGATGATATGAGATACAGTACGTAACATGGCTGATACAAATAATCCTCACACGTTCATTCACAATCACACGTGCTTCATACCACGAACTACTTCCGTAACACACCATAACTGTCACTACATTGAAACAGACTATAACCTGACATTCTCGACATACATTATAAAAGACTATACTTAAACCAACAAAGTACTACCTTCATAACGACGTAGGCATACACACCTCACATTCCTTAGTTATCCATCTCGGTAAAAAAAACTACATAGAAAATGTCTGGTTATCTCAACGAATTCCTAACCAACATAACTGAACCAAATCAACGCTACACAACCGAATTAACTCCTACTAACGCATACTATCTTTAACTAAGCAGCTGTCAATACTAAAACGCTTCCCTATGATTGCACGTGGCCTCGTGCATACATGGAATATTTGTCACAAGACAAACCGCTGACAAAAACGTACCATACAAAAACCATTGTGTGAACCCTATGCGTGAGCATAGAGTTTCATCACGTTGTGCCTAAAAGATACTGTTAAAATTTATTCCAACAACAAACCTTGGGTCACGAAGCACATTAAGAAGGTATTAAACAGAAAGAAGAAATCTTTTGAAGACAAGAACAAAAGAACAGTTACGGAAAGTACAAAAAGAACTGAAAAGGAGCTTAAGAAGGGAAAGGAAGAATATTGAAAACAGAGTGAAAAACAGTTTGAGACCTGTAACATGAAACGGGTGTGGGAGGGTATGAATCTTATGGGTGGGAACAAGAAGCAAAACGCCGTTCCGGTATTGAGCAAAACTACGGACCATGCCAACGACTTAAATAAGTTCTTTGATTGTCATGATTTTGATCATGGGAGGGAACAGGTCAATGAAATGCTAGTTAGTGAACCTCAACACATGCACAGTAAAGTGATTGTGGTGACTGAGGAGGAGGTGCTTAGCGTACTTAAACATACCAACCCAAACAAAGCGTATGGGCCAGATGGTTTTAGAGCAAATGTGTTAAAATTATGCGCGGAACAACTGTACCGAATTCTTTGCTATATTTTTAACATGTCACTTATCCAGTGTGCCGTTCCCTGTTTGTGGAAGGGGGAGCTGGGTGGCTCTGTGGTAGAGCGGTTGACTATCGTCCGAAAGGTCGCGGGTTCGAAACCAGCTGGGCTCTAAATTTGTTCAGACCCTATTCGGTGCCCCGTCTTTGAATCACCTTCGTGGTGGACAAAAGACGTTAAGCCATAAATTGTTTGTTTTGTTCGTGGAAGACCTCTTGTATTATCCCCGTGCAAAACAAAGCAAACTGTATTTGTGATGAATGGTTTAAGATCAGTTGCTCTTACCTCATGTGTCATGAAGGTTTTTGAGATGGCTGTTCTTTCACATTTTCAAATACAGGTTTCTGATTTTATGGACCCCTTTCAGATTGCTTACAGAAGGCAAAGAGGTGTTGATTATGCCAGTTTGCATGTTGTAAACAACATTTACTCTCATTTAGAAAAACCAGGACCCTCCATTCGACTGATGTTCTATAATTTTATGTTTGTTTTTAACACCATTCAGCTACACATACTCGCTTACAAACTAGTTTACATGAACATAAATGCCTCTACCATTTATATATATATATATATATATATATATATATATATATATATATATATATATATATATATATATATTATATATATATATATATATATATATATATATATATATATATATATTTGTTTTGTTTTTGTTTTTTGTTTTTTTGGGTTTTTTTTGTTGTTGTTGTTGTTGTTGTTGTTTTTTTTGGGGGGAGGGGGCGGGGGGGGGGGGGGGGGGGGGGGGGGGTGTTGGGCTATTTCACTACCGCCCGCAGCATGTCAGAATTAGTTCGGATCTAATCTCAGATGTACTTTTTACCAACACCGGTGCAACACAAGGGACTGTCTTGTTGCCTTTTTTTGTTTTCTTTGTGCACAGTAGACTGTAGAGCCACTCATGACGACTGTGTCATGGACAAATACGCTGACGACACGGCACTGACAGGTCAGATTACAGATGAGGACGACAGACACTATCGACAAGAGATCGACGACTTTGTAGAGTGGTGCGATAGAAACTGTCTTGAATTACATGTTGGCAAAACAAAAGTGATGGTCATAGATTTCAAGAAAAACAAACATCATCCCGATCCTGTTGTCATCAAGGGAACAAAAGTTGAGCGTGTAGAGTGGTACACGTACTTAGGTGTTCGTTTTGACAACGCGTTCAACAGGAAACAAAATACAGAGGCTATTGTGAAGAAAAAAAAGCGCATACCCGTCTTTACTATTTGAGAAAGCTCAGATCATTTAATGTAAGCACTCAGCTTTTACAGATGTTTTACTGCTCCAGTATTGCTACCGTTCTAACTTTTGGACTGACGTGCTGGGGTAGACATTTATGTAAAAGAGATCAAGATCGTCTTAACAAAGTAATCAGAAAAGCGGGCGGGGTGATTGGTAGAGCACAAGATTCTTTAGACACACTGTACAATAGACGGATTACGAACTGACAAAACACATCCACTTAGATATGAATTTGACAGCAGACGTATCGAACGAAGTGGCAGACTTCGAGTACCCAAAAGTAGTACACCACGTTATGCCAACTCTTTTGGCCCTCAGGCTGTTACCCTTTTCAACAGTAATATCAGTAGATAGTGTCTGTCAATATTCTTTCGTTCTTTAGTACTAGCCCTTTCAGTAGTTCACTACAACATTGCTGACACCAGAAGCACAAAGGGAATACACCATAAGTGTTTCTGATGCCAAGAGTGTTACAAACGTAACAATACGTCTGTTATAGTTCATCTCTTAACTGAGAGTTATGGGTCATTTAATTATTTCAATAAGTGAATGATGATGCCATGTGTTGTATGGGCAGACAGTGAATTTCCCCATGAAGGATTAATAAAGTATTATTGTATTGTGTTATATCAATTGTATTGTATTGTATTGTATTGTATTGTATTGTATTGTATTGATTCGGGGCGCCTTAAATAGCTTAACTGTATTTGTGTGCTGGTTTGTGATTTTGGATTCGGCTGTAATCCGCATCGCAGACCAGTATACAACTTTTTTTATTGTCCTGTTCATGGAATTCCGTTCTCGACGGACACAGAAGAGGTGAGTTCGAATGTATTGTCACAACCTGTATGAAAAGTCTGCCAGGAAAAGAATTTTAAAATTCATTATGTGTTGGTTTGCGAAATCACAAACCATCACTCATTTAGTTTTCTTCCAATCGGTTTTACTAAAGGTCGGTACGAGTATAAATTCTGTTAAATGAAGTATTGAGCTGTATGTAGTCTTTAAAAATGTGTACTAAGTCAGTCTTATTCTCACTTGCAGCACCGCATGCGCCCCGAGGTGTCTAGACTGGTACGTCACATTTATCCACATATGGAAGATCACTTGACCGTTTTGGGCAGGCCTCACATCCGGGGCATGAAGGAGGACGTCTTTTTGCTTCACCACGAGGTACATATACCGACGACCGAAAACATCACTGGAAACATCTGAGACATTAAAGTGTTTCCATTGTTTCCAATGAAAAGTATTTCTTTTGCTGGTCAGTGTGAACGAAACAGTGTGGTATGCGACATCACGGACCAATACGAGTGTATTATTTTGGTTTTTGTTAGTTGTTTTTAAGTCCCTTCTATTTATAGAAGGGACTTTTTAGGACGGGTCGCGATGGGGCGAACTTAATAACATGTCCATGACGTCAAAGGCGGGCAGGCTATACCTCTAACAATTGAGGTAACAAGATAAAAATTATGTCATGTCTAATTAGGTTAACCTCGCTGCTGAACGTACATTTGGCGCAAAGCGCCGTATGTGCGTATATGTATGTATGTGAGTATGTATATGTGTGCGTATGTATGTAAACAATACAATCTCCGATATTTATGTACACACAAGCTTGAAACGTGGCGAAGTATTTTCTTAAGTGGGTGAGAGCCTCCGAGCATATGGTAATTGAATGTCTCAATGAACACATAAACAACCGTTTATAGGAAGTCGGTTGACCCAGATTACAGTCCGTAATTATTGTCATATTTACTTGAACTTTTGCATATAGCTAGTTTGGAGAAACACATTGGAGGAGTTCGTTAGCCAGCTTTTTATCTTTTCAACTTCTTTAGTAAAAATAATTCTTTTTAGAAAAGATTTAAAACACTAAAAAAAAAATTTTACTTCTAGAGCAAGTCAGATAGTGGTGGTGACGTAAAAAGAGGCAACTCCATACCACGCAGACACTGACATAATACTCTAAATATGACGTCATTCTCTCTCTCTCTCTCTCTCTCTCTCTCTCTCTCTCTCTCTCTCTCTCTCTCTCTCTCTCTCTCTCACAAATTTGCGCGCATCCCCAGGAGGAATAGATTCTCATGCACCCTCCATGCACATGATGATCTATGCCTCTTGGAGATGTTTGGAGCGCACGCGCACGCACGCACTAACACGCACACACACATCTACTCGCTTTCTGAAGAGCATGCAGGTGACCCGTGTACTTAGTATATCATGTAGGTAGGTAAAGTCAACCTACTTTCACACAAATTATAGCAAGACTGAAATTGTACCGTGAAGTTCTAGTTTTGTCACCATTTTCTCAAGCCTATGAAGCGAAAGTGAAACTCATATCACTTAAAATATAAAAACTTACGTCATGACAAATGACGTTTGACAAATCAATGACGCGTATGTCCTGCGCTCCTTATAGAACTCACTGACGCATTGACAGAGTTGCGAGACTTTTTCAATAGGAGATAATTCAACATCAGAATGAGGTCACAGACAAAAGGTAGAGAACATTGACAGCGAGGACAGCTCTCATATAGAAGGGACTTTGTGGGTTATGGTTTATCCCATCTTGTTTGTCTACCGTATAGAAAATACATTAGACTTTGAAATGGGGCTGGGTCGGAGCGCATTCCGGAGCATGCACATCACCTTTTTGGCGTGCGGCGCAAAAATTCTGGCAAAGAAGTAACGCGATAAAAATGACGTCGCGTCTAGATAAGCAATCCTTGCTAGAGAACGTCTTTTTGGCGCCAAGCGCCGTATCTGTGTATATATGTGTGTGTGTGTGTGTGTGTGTGTGTGTGTGTGTGTGTGTGTGTGTGTGTGTGTGTGTGTGTCTGCGTGTGTGTGTGTATGTGTGTATGTGTGTATGTGTGTGTGTGTGTGTATGTGTGTGTGTGTGTGTGTGTGTGTGTGTGTGTGTGTGTGTGTGTGTGTGTGTGTGTGTGTAAGGATGTGACAGCCACTAAAGCCCACGTTTGAGAACGGAAAAATTTGAAATTTTAGTGTAACCGAGTGGTACAAGAAATGGTTTGTTTGACAGGCCACAGAGGCATGTGACGGAGGAG
Organism: Semisulcospira habei; assembly: GCA_036245525.1. NCBI lineage: Eukaryota > Metazoa > Mollusca > Gastropoda > Semisulcospiridae > Semisulcospira > Semisulcospira habei. Next base: position 101,937,384 of record BTPG01000002.1, on the reverse strand, counting down.
TCAACAAAGAGGTCGCTATGACATTTGTTTATTGTGCCAAGTACTAAAGCAGTGCCTAAAAACAAAACGAAAACATTAAATTTACAGTTCACAAAATCAATTTTATATACAGAATAAACCAAACTTAAACACAAATACTCACACCTATCAGACAAAGTGGCTAAACAAATATTCACAATGTGCTAACATGACATCAGCTGCATCTCAACACACACATAAATCCAAAATCAAGAAATAAAACATTTCTTGCATGAGGTCATTCGCATAATTATGCCAATGTCCCACAATCAGCATTGATCCTATCGCTAATCATTGTTGATAAAGACAAAGAAGCAAGCATCCGTAACCACATGAAAACAAACAGAAGGCCCAAATCACAACAAATATCGATGTTTATAACACGAACATCTGATCACAACACATTCTTGATACACTCAAGGCAAGCACCTCAATCAAACACCACACATACATCTTAACGGGAAAACAAAACACATATCTGGTACGCCAGCACACCTCGCTACAAACATGACATCCGAACACGACAAATTACAAACATGAGACAAAGCAACTCCTCCTGGAATCCACAGTACAACAACCAACATAACAAGATACTCACATCACCAGTACTCAGACAAAGAAACAGTCACAAACATATACAACAGATACACATCAGCTTGGTTGATCAGCATCACACAATGGAGGGGGGGGGGGGTGTAGACCGGCAACAAAACAATATGCACAAAACAAAGAACACATCAATCAAAATGCAAACCATAAACTAGGAATCAGAGCAATGATTTTGCATAATAAAATCTGACCTAACTATATCCGCCAAACTACAGGCTTCAGCCAAGTGCATCAAACTCGATAGTTATAAGCCAACATGGCAGACACAAAGGAGCCATCAACATGAAAACGATCTCAACAAGGCAGCCATTGGCAAAGTACATCAACAGAGCTTTCAATCCCATGTAAGTTCATCATACATGAGATAAAACCAACACAATGAAATGCATAAAATAATCCTAATTACAACTGTACTTACAGAGGCAAAACTCAGCACAATGTCCTTCACATAATATTCAGTCTTGCAAGCAGGATGCAGTTCAAAATTCGCGCACAAAATGAAGGTTCACATGGTACAAGTGGTCTGTGCCTGGCTCAGAGGTGAATGAATGCTACGTTGTTGTTGTTTCTTGATTTTTAACGTCTCTCGCCACAACGAGGTGATTGGAGACAGGTAGATTATTATGATTATAGGATAAAACATAGTTAATAATTATAATATAATATAATTTATCGGGGGGAAAAAAAAGAAAAAAAAAGAGGTGGTATGTGGTGTTTTTTTTTTTTTAATGATTACGCTGTTATAATCATTGTGTATGAATGCTACGCTGCGTGCGAGGCTTTATGTAGGGCACGCGCGGGCCGCAAAGAAAGCATCACTCGTCCGCTTACAGAACTCGGGGCTTTTGGAGCCAGGAAGCTGAAATTTGTGCTAGTCCGCACTCGGTTTTCTGACCATAGCTCTGATACTACTGAACCTAGAAACATGCGGTTTGTTACTAATGAAAAATCTGCGATTGTAGTTTCACTAGTATCAAACATTGATTCGATTAAGGATGGCTGAATTTAATTATGAATTTTTAAAGGACTTTTCTCCAGGACCTGGTCGATGGTGCAAACTCCCAAAATAATGTTTAACCCAGCATTGATGGGACTAGAAATAAATTACAAACTGAAAGTGACTATCATGCTGAATCTTACGAATCTTGGTTTAAAACAATCGGTACAGGCATTGAAGAGATATTCAACTTAAAATGCCTAGTCACAAACACAAGCTAATCATCGCCATTGTAGGCACCGACGCTAGAACAAAACCGGCCACGAGGCGGCTGATACGGTTGCGTCCCCTGAACAGATGCTGAATACCTAGTAGTCTAGAAGTGAGCCGGAGGGGTCGGACTAACGCAGGCATCGCTGAAAACAATACCTTGCGAGACCTTACATTGAAGGAAAACCACCGAATAATAATACACACCACTTTTGCAAACAAGTAAAATTCTTAAAAGTCGTGATGCAAAGAAAAACCACAGTTACATCAGATGGGTTATGAGAGCCGGGTGTACCCGGTCACATTAGGATATTGTCCCTAAAAAATTATCTCGGAAGATTTTTTTCGATTTTTTTTATTAAGATGCTCATTGCCGAGAAAATGGCCGTTTCACAATAACCGGTTGATCCATGCTGGACTCTGTAATTTTCTTATTTGTACTGGACATTTTGCGTATACTAGATAAAAGGGAGATCTTGAATGAGTTCGTTAACCAGCATTGTACCTCTAGAACTTTTTGAGTGATAATTAATATTTTTTGAAAAAAATATATTTTCACTTTTTGGGATTAATTTCACGAATTATATGGGATAATCTTAAAACATTTGAATCTTTTTTTACGAAAAAAAAACCCACCCAATCTTTTCATAATAATCATATGATTTTTTTTTGTATACGGCATTTACATAAGCCTACAGTTTGTCTCGGCTGTCGGGTACGATTAGGTCATTTGTGACCTGTATGCTCTAGGTACGAAAATCAGACAATGTTCTGCACCACTTTTTAGGAGTTATTTATAAAACACATTACATAACTTTAATTTTTCTTTTAAGAAAAAAACTATATTCTCATTAATACCCGCATGATTTTTCATGAACAGTGTTTGCATAAGCCTGGTGTTTGTCCCGGCCCTGGTGTAGGATTAGGTCAAATTGTGACCTGTAAGCCCTAAACGTGAAAATCAGCAAGAAAATTGCAAAGTTGATTCTCTAATACGTCAAATGTTAGTACTGCGATAAGTGACGTATAAGATCGAGTCGTCACTATGAACAAAGCGTCTTGGGACTAATCATGCCATGACGTGAAGCTTGAAGTGGCGTCATTTCGCTGCTGGTGCTATTCTTCTTCTTCAGAATAGCAATGTTACGCCAGACCACGGAGCTTACAAATGGCAGGAATCGCCGTGTCAGTGTCTGTCTTTATTTTTGTGTGCCAGTATGTGTGGATCAGAGGGTGGGTTAGAGTAGATGGAGATGGATTCCTGTCGCAACACGAGCCCACAGAGCGTACTAATGGCGGGAAGCGCCTTGTGTCTGTCTTAGTTTGTGTGCGCCGACATGTGTGTTGATCAGAGGTTGGCTTAGAGAGGAGGGAAATGGATCAGCATAATAAGCCTAAAAATATGAACAACCCTGAGTGTTCCTACAAAGATAAACGCATCTGAGCTCCAAACAATACGGTAGACTTTGGGATGAAATCCTCATCTTGTCTATTTAATTATTTTTTCTAGGCTAATGAACAGACACACGACGAGACGAGCAGCAAGTACAATGAGCACGAGGCAGAGATGGTGATGAGACTGTGCAAGTACCTGCTACTACAAGGCTACGAACCGAAGAAGATCACGATTCTCGCTGCATACACCGGCCAGATACTCAAGCTCAAGAACATCATGCAGGACAGCACGTTTGAGGGTAAATACATTGTGTATTACCCGACTAACCCTTTCCCCAAAGCAAGGAACGCAGTAAGCAAACAAACAATAACTTGGGCCCATTTCGGTCGCAGTATGCGGGCCCATTTCAGTCGCAGTATGCGGGCCCATTTCAGTCACAGTATGCGGGCCCATTTCAGTCGCAGTATGCGGGCCCATTGCAGTCGCAGTATGCGAGCACACTGCGCCCGACGTCGGCCTAAAGAGCTTTGCTTGTTTAAAGGTCAGTAGTCGTTACCCGACAAATGTCATGGTTTGGTCATCTACATCAACAAGTCACCCGGGACCTAATCAAAACCAATGAGATCCACAGTCAGCGTTTCGATGCAATTAGGAACATGTAAGGGAGGAAACAGGCAAGGGAATTTCGCTGCGTGGTTACGCGTCTAAAGTCGAGTGACTCCCTTATTGTGCATGTCGTTTGTCTACTTGTTTCATCGGTGTTTGTTGCGTATTAATTTCCTTTTTTTTTTCAAATTTCAGATGTGCTCGTGACGTCAGTTGACAATTACCAAGGCGAGGAGAACGAGATCATCATCTTGTCCCTGATCAGGAACAACGAAGAAGGCAATGTGGGATTTCTGGGGACAGACAACCGCGTCTGTGTCGCTCTCTCGCGGGCCAGGAATGGGTTGTACGCACTTGGAAACTTCACGTATGTATGAATTTTAACTCATTCGCGACGAACGGCATCCGTATACGCGGCTTAAGTCGCGTATCCGGATGCCGTTCGTCTCGAAAGAATTAACCTTTGTGTCCTGATCTGTACTGTACGTGTATTGTACTTTACGGCTTGTCCTGCGTCTTTACAGCTTCACAGACACACACTACATCGACTCTCGGACACAGCTGAGTACGGTTTACCGCGCAGCGCTCCTACACGTTATCTACGCCATGTCTACCTGCAAGCGTCAACCCGCCCTTCTTAGGGCGAATAGGCGGAGGGACGAACCATAACAGGCTACAACTCCCCCCCTCCCCCCCCCCCCCCCCCCAGACGTCTCACACGACCCCGTACGAGTCCGAAATAGCTCAGGCGGTTAAGCGTCGGAGCAAGAGAGCGAAGGGAATCGCCGGGTCGTGGGTTCGAGTCCCGTCCCGGCCCCGGTAGCTAGACTCGCAATCCAGGGAACAAAGACGGGCTTGTTCCATAACATGTCCGTTGAAAGGTCCTGGTATATCAAAGTGGCACAGTTGCAGTGCGCCTGAATTGATCAGTGTTCAGGTCGTACGCCTTAGGCAATAGATTTCCCTGCCCGCCATAACCTGCCCGTGAGGGCCGTCTATTATCACTTCGGTGCGGTAGACGTTAAACCCCGAACTAACCAACCAACCATCACACGACCCACAGAACTGGCCGGACCTCCCACTACCAACGCCAGGCGCCGACCTCCGGCTATACGCTCAAGAAATGACCACATACTGTAACAAGACAATGGCACTTACTCCAAAAATGTCGACCGGGCGCTTTGCTCAAGAGCTGACCGCCCACTATGCCAACAATCCACCGACCACCACAGACTCCAATCACCCATCGGAAACCGAGTTCGAGCCACCATCAGAGTCAGGGTCCGAGACGGACCTTATACCAGCCTCTCCGCAAGTTCACATCCCCGAGCATTTAACACAAGAGAGGGAGTGTTCCAAAAGAGAGAAGAAGATTCGGCGCAATTGATCTCGTCGGACTCGTGTGGCTGCTGACAGCAGCCACGTCAGCCATTCTCGCCGTTGAGGGAGACAACCACCACCGAGCACTAGTCACCACTCGGTGGCTATTCGAGATGGGAGCCCTGAAAGACTTCTATCTACCTAAGACTGCTAGCACAGGGTGTCAGGGAGTCCCCCTGACACAGGAGGCTGAGTCCCAAACCACCCCGCTACCACCAACCAAATCAACCAAGTCTAGCCTCCCCACCTACTAAAGCAAGACGAACCAGCACTCCGACGATGGCTACAAAGGAAACGGGGTGCACGACTGAACCACCCGCTACCTGCACAGAGGCCAGTACCAACACGACACTGGTCACGATGGACCAAGCTACAGACCCCATCCCGACGAAGGGTCCTACCGGCGTACAGGCCAGATCCACCACCGACAATACTCGGACGAAAGAACCCTCCGGCCCACCATACAGACAACGCCGACGACCGCCCAAGAGCATCAAGACTCGGGAACAACCCCGACGCCCGGCACTACTACCAACACCTCCACCAGATCTCCGCTTGCCACCGCACTACCGCTGCCCACTCTGCCCCTCTCAGCGTTAGACACCAAGACCAAGAATCCAATGGCCACCACCACCGCCACCTCAACTACCCAGACACTACCGCCAGCCACGGTCCTACCGGCCAACACCGCCACTACCAATACTACAGGACCTGCTCCAGTGGTTGGAATACTACATCCCACCAACCTGGCAGCCCCATTCGCCACAACCACTGGAGAGAAACTAAGCAACGGTTCCCAGACCCCACCACCCACCTCCCCCCGGCCCCTGGCGATTACACCTGCCAACTGCTGCGTGCGGGGCGACGGACAGCAAGATCGACACCACCCACCCAAACACCCACCCACCCAAACACCCACCCACCCCCCTCCCTCCCCCCGGACGAAATCGACGTCAGTCGGAAGTCCTTGTCCCTTCTTAAACAAAGCAAGCAAGCTTTACAGTTTGGCACTTTACAGTTATGTAGCAAACGTATTTCGTGATAATTCCACTCATTTTCTCATTCTTTCTTTCTAACCCCACTCCCATTACCCATTCAAAATACAGAATATAATTGTTTCAGTACCAAATATATAAACTGCCAAGTAATAACCATTACAATACAGGAAAACATCAACAACAACAACAAGCCTTGTGTGACATTTGTGGTTGTGTTATTTATTTTAGGGCATGTGTGTGTTAATCATAGGAAAGATCCGATATTTAGCTGAGTTATTTTAGATCAGCATCACGCATCTTTTTAGTATGATTCGTTTTCTTTTGCATGAAAATTGATGAATTGTTGTCTATTGATCCGTTTACAGTGGACTGTCTAAGGTCGACTTTTAACCCGTTTGGATAGAAAGAACATTGTATTTTATTAGCGTACTTGCGACGATAAACAATGACACAATAAAGTTGGGGTGGCCCTTATGTTTTGACCATTAGTATAGTTTAAACTGGAAAGTTATGGAGAAGGCGCGATCGTTTTAGTGACCTTAAACATGACGTCAAAGTTTTGTAATACACATGTTGGCTACATTTCGCAAAATTTACGGAATGCGCCTAGATGTTAGTAGAAGATTGTAGATAGATCTAGAGTGTTCTTTTTAATGATTACTAATCAGTTTTGGTTACGTTTTTTTCTGATTGGTTGAGTTGTGTAATTTGCGGGCTTGATCTGGAAATCTGTAATAGTATAAAAGAGGGTGTTAGGAAATATGTGCGTGCATTGTATGAGAGACGCAGTGTATCAAAATTGTGGATGCATTGTATGAAACAGTTTATCAAACTGTGGATGCATTTGTGGATGCATTGTGCCAAGAGTGCATATTGAGAATAAAGTACTGTTAGAACTGTTACTACAGTGTGGTCTACATTTCTACCGGGACGGCCTTCCAAAACTTCTGCCATTCATTACCGACATCATCAACACATCTTTAGAGAACTGCTCCGTCCCTGATATCTTCAAGTCCGCCATCGTCCGTCCTCTCCTAAAAAAAACACAACCTCGACCCAAACGAACTCAAAAACTATCGCCCAGTCTCCAATCTCTCTTTCCTGTGCAAGCTTCTTGAGAAGGTCGTTCTCAACCATCTCAACCTCCACCTCGCCGACAACAACCTCCTCAGTCCCTTCCAGTCTGCCTATCGCAAACATCACAGCACTGAAACAGCCCTTCTACATATCTTAAATGATCTGCTTCTCTCCACCGACTCGGGCAACATCTCCCTTCTTACGCTACTCTACCTCTCTGCCGCCTTCGATACTATAGACCACTCTATCCTCCTCCACCGCCTTCACCACTCCTTTAGCATCACTGACTCTGCTCACTCCTGGTTTCTCTCCTACCTCTCCGACAGACAGCAGTCCGTCACCATCGACGGCGTCTCCTCCAACCCAGTCACGCTCTCCTGCGGAGTTTCACATGGGTCCGTTCTGCGCCCGGTCCTTTTCACGCTCTATACCTCTCCCCTGTCCAACATCATCCAGTCTCACCACATACACCACCACCTCTACGCTGACGACTCACAACTACTAGACAAAGACAAACTCGACTACACTCAGTCAATACTGACTCGCACGGCTGACTGCTATGAAGACGTGAAAAACTGGATGACAGCAAACAAGCTTAAACTGAATGATGACAAAACGGAAGCCATGCTGGTAGGCATTCGCCAGAAACTTTCCCAGCTCCTTCCCTCCCTCCACATTCAACTCGACAGCACCCCCATCTCCCAGCCTGACTCGGCCAAAAACCTCGGCGTTATCCTCGATTCCTCTCTTTCCATGACGAGCTTCGTCTCCGCCACGGCCCAGGCATGCTACTTCCACCTCCGCCGCATCGGTCGGATAAAAAAATACCTCACTACCTAAGCTGCCACCAAACTTGCTGTTTCTCTCATCCTATTTCGCATCGACTATTGCAACTCTCTCCTTTCCGGCCTCCCTCACTCCACCACTTCCACTCTCCAGCGCGCCCAGAACAATGCTGCCCGCCTCGTCCTCAGAAAGAAAAAATCCGACCACATCACTCCCCTGCTCAAACTCCTTCACTGGCTTCCCATCCCCCAACGCATCCAATACAAGATTCTGTCCCTCTGCTACAGATCCCTTAACAACTGCGCTCCCGCCTATCTCTCAAACTTACTTCACCCCTACACTCCTCCCCGCTCCCTCCGCTCCGCCTCCGAACCTCTCCGCCTCCACTTCCCTCGCACCAAACTAAGCACTTTCGGCCCCCGCTCCTTCTCAGTATACGGTCCATCCACCTGGAACACTCTCCCACTCCCTCTCCGTCAGAAACACTCTCTCTTCTCCTTCCAGTCCGCCCTCAAAACTCACCTCTTTCAACAGTTCTAGCACTATACCACCACACTCCCCACCCTAAGCAGACTGTCGTAATGTATTTCACTATTTGTGGTACGTGAGTCGTTGTCTAAAGCGTGCGCATGCGTGCGCGAGTTGTGAGTGCGCGTTTAAAGTTATACTTATTATAAGATAAGCGAATTATAAATACCGTAATTATTATTATTATTATTACAACCTTGTGCCACGTGTGACGAGTTGCAACTGAGTGAGGTTTTTCTACAAGAACCCTACTTGAGTGTGTCGGGTGTGATTGCATCATACTACAACCGCGACTGCTAGGTAACACCTTGGGGAAAAACAAAGGACGAAAAAGTAGTTCCTATTTTGTTCCCCCCACAAAAAAAAGATATAAAAAATAAAAAATAAAATAAAATAAAATAAATAAATAAATATGAAAAATAATAATAAATAAATAAATAAATAAATAAAAATACAATAAACAAATAAAACAAAAAAATAAAAAATTGTAAATAAATAAATAAAAAATAAAATATATATTTAAAAAGTCGTTTTGTGTTGTTTATTTCCTCGGATATTGTTCCTTCAGAATACTGGCGAATAGGAGCAGGCTATGGCGGAATGTGAAAGCAACAGCCGAGGAACACGAACAGCTAGGAGGAGCCATCGTCTTGAGGTGTGAGAATCATCCAGATACGGTGATACACGCATCCAAACCCAAGGTGAGCCTTCAAAATAAGCGTTTGTGTCTGAAAGTTTTTTTTTTTTTTCATTATTTCAACTGCGCTTCATAGTTAGTTTGTTATTTGGGTTTAACGCCAAGCAGACAACTAAGGCCATCTCACGGCGGCTACGCTTCATAACCCCATCAGTCAGGTTTCGTTTGTGACCAACGACTGCCAATAACGAACGAGAGCCAAATCATCGCTCATAATCAGTTTGTACCATGACGGCACTCCAAACATCCCCAAGAGGTATAGTTCCTTATGAGCCCTTTCGGCTCATGAAGATTTATGCATCGTGGGGATGTTTGTAATGTTGTCTATGCTTATGGTACAAACTGGTATTCAACCGCGGTTTCGTTCTCGACGGTAGTCGGTAGTCGTTTGTTGCAAACGACACCTCACTATTGCTGGCGGAACACTTCGAGCAAGGAACAATCACACGTAACAGACAATCATGGTCTCCCGTCAGGCCCAGATGCGCAGAACATGTAACACCCTCTCTGCCACAAGGCACACATTTTGTTTTCTGAAGTCTTGTGTTCATTTAGCGACCAGAAGTCACAGCCCTCCAAGGAACAATAGACGCAGAGTATTTTCAGCAAGAGGCATAGATCCTCATGAGCCCCGCAACCTCTCATGAATATCCATGTCTCTTGCAGTTGGGCTGTGTTCAGATATTTTCCTGGACAATAAAAGGATTAATATATACTGGGTTAATATATACTAAAGTAAGCGACCGAACCTCAAATTGTTCTAGTTATCTCATCTTGCCCTTGGGCATTTAAAATTATATTCCCCAGGATCAAGCATCTCAACACAGTCAGAAAACTGTCTGCAACAGATACTGTGTATGGGTCCTTTCTTCGAGCTTTATGATGTAAATACAATGCCAAATGTCGAAATTCATCGTATGGAGGGTGTGTTGTTTTTGTACCCGAGTCGCGGATTATCGTCTGCATTGACATCGTTTTGAATATGTGCATATTTCCGAGCCTACGTCACAAGGCAGAACTCTGATGACTATCAGTGCATCACAGCACTGCAGGTCACGATGTCATCTGTGTGATGTACTGGTATTCTCCGGCATTCCTTTGACGTAATATTTCCATAAGAAGTAGAATATCCTTCTGTTACGTGTTGAGTCGTGGTCGTAGTATAATATCACACCAGACGTAAGGTTCTTTTAAAGAAACTTCAATCAGCTGCAACCCGTCACAAGTGGCTTAAGGTTGTAGACAACACTGGAGTAACAGTTCCAACAATATTTTATTGCAGCGATGCAATCTCCACACAATGCATTCCCAAATGCACCAACACTGATACAATGTCTCCTCTGCAAAATGTCAACACTGGCGACACAATGCGTTTCTCATACAACGTACACCACCGTTACGCTGCATCTCTCACAATGTACACCCTATACGGGCCATATACCTAAGATAAACTGTGTGTCCCTACAACTGACAATGCATGACAATATACACTCGTGCTTCCTAGCACCATATTTTATAGTAAGACAACTTTCCAGAAAAATCCAACAAATTCATACAACGCAACCAATCAGAACGGAACACGTAACTAAAACTCATAAATATTAATAAAAAAAAAAGAACTTTTCAGAATAAACTACAATAGTCTACAAAATTCGACTGCTAATTTCACCCCAAATTCCAGTGTGTAATGACGTCACACAAGAGTATGGCACGACCTTGCATAAAACACACTGACCGGCTGCTAAATTCACGCGCACAGAAAACAACTATGACTAAGAATAGAGCGGCTTTACTACTGTGTTGCAAAATGTTGCCTACACTTTGATGTCACACATACGAGGTCACTAGACAGCGCGACCTTGCTCGAACGTTCTGGTTTATTCTCAGCGAATCTACGCATAACAATAATCGACCGCTATTCTCCGTGCGATTTTGCTAGAAGCTTCCGGACTAAACTTAGCGTATCATAACAAAGCCAATTTCGCTCTCTGCGCGAATGACAGAGAATCTTACTGAAAAGGTACGTGATTCGTAACTAAGATAGCTCAAATAAATATCGAATCGTTTCTTACGATTAATACATGCATGCTCTCACGGAACAACACAACCACAATCGTAACATTACCCCCCCCCCCCACCCCCCCACCCCCATTTTTAGAATGAAATTTCAAAAAGAATTCTTCTCAAATCTAAAAAATACGGCTGTATTAACCTACACAAAACCACAAATAATAAGAATTTCACATCAAAATAAAATAAAATCAACTACTTTAAAATAATCGTCTCACAGTTCCTTTAAACTGTCCTGAGCGAAGACATGTCCCTTTAAACTGTCCTGAACACGGAACTGTTTCTTTATACTGTTATGAACACATAAATATTCATTTAAACTGCTCTGCTCAGGTAATCAGCTCCAAAGTTCTGCGAACCATTGATAGACTGTAATTTAACGTCAAAATTCTGCAAGAACATCGCCCATCTCATAATACGAGAATTTGTAAACTTTGCAGAGTTTAGATAGTTCAAGGGCTGATGGTCCGTTTAGAGAACAAATGGCACACCCAGAAGGTACAGTTCGAACCTCCTTACTCCCCAGATGATGGCTAGGCACTCCTTCTCGATGGTCGAGTAGTTTCTCTCAGCTCTGGTCAACGTTTTGCTGGTGTAGCTCACTGGGTGGAGTTTTCCATTATCTTCTTGCATTAAGAATGCACCTACTCCTTCGTTGGAGGCGTCTGTTCTCAGGAAGAAAGTTTTCAACGGGTCAGGGAGGTGTAGAACAGGCTTCTCGGTGAGGATGTCTCGAACTGCCTGGAATGCTCGCTCTTGGGCCTCCTCCCACTTCACTACGTTAGGTTGTCCTTTCCTCAGCAAGTCAGTCAGAGGACCTGTGACTGCCGCAAAGTTTGGTATGAACTCCTGGTAGTAGTTCGCCAAGCCCATAAATGAGCGGACTTGCGTCTTGGTCGTAGGACGCGGGGCATCCCTGATCTTCTGCACGTTGTCGTCGTGTAGCCCCTTTAAACCTTCGCTCAATTTGTGTCCGATGAAGTCTATGCTGTCGGCCCTAAGAATACACTTGCTTGGACGGATGGTGAATTCGCATATGACAGTCTTTGGAACAGTTCTCGGAGGGCTTTGAGGTGATACCCCCAAGTTTTGGTATGGATCAAAATGTCATCCCAGTAAAAGACCACATTCTGCATATCTTCTAGGATCTTTTTCAGTCCTCTCTTCAATGTGGCACCACTGTTCACCATACCAAAAGGCATCTTCAGGAACTCCCAATGACCGTCGGGTGTGACAAATGCTGTCTTGGGGATATCTTTTTCTGCAACCTTGATTTGCCAATACCCTTTGCTTAGGTCAGTTTTGGAGAAAAAACGGTCTCCTCTGACCTTCTGGAGCAGTTTTTCCGCTGTGGGCATAGGCTCTGGATCGAAGACTGTTAGTTTATTGAGTCTACAGTAGTCCACACACACCCGGTCGGATCCATCTGGTTTCTTTACGATGACAACTGGGGACGCATATGGTGACTTGGACTCCCTGATGACTTCCAGACTCAGCATTTCCTTGATATCCTTTTTCAGTTCTTCCCTCGTGTTATAAGGAAGACGATAAGGTTTGCTGCGAACTGGCTCATTTGATGTCAGATTAACCTCGTGCTGGACGGTGTCTGTTGTCCCTGGGTCAGGTGTAAACCGATGCTTGAACTCTTGAGTCAGGACGCGCAGTTCTTCTCGTTGAGTCTGGGTCAGATTCTGACCGAACTGGATGTCTTCTACATCCTCCTTGTGGCGGAGTTCATTAAGGTCAAACAGGTTCTCGTCGTCTAGTTTTTCATCAGCAAGACGCACCGATGCCGCCAGTTGTGTTTTGTCTTGACGACCTCTCTCAATATACTTCTTCACCAGATTAGCATGGTAAGTCTTCACCTTGTTGTTGACCTTGACTCTGTAGTCGTTGGTACCAACCACCGTGTCGACAACGTAGGGTCCCTTCCACTGCATCAGGAGTTTGTTCTTGTCGGTAGGAAGAAGAACCAATACCTGGTCACCTGGCTGGAATCGTCGAGGTTTCGCCTTACGATCATAGTAATGCTTCCTCTTGTTCTGCGCCTTCCCCAGTTCTTATCGAGCCATCCTGAGGGTATCTTCCAGCTTCTCTCTCAGGTCGAAGACGTACTGGTAGCTGATCTTCACCTCAGACGCGTCGATATCTTTGTTCCACAGCTCCTTCAGGATGTGCATGGGCCCCCTTACAGTCCTACCGTACAGTAATTCAAAGGGGGAAAACCCTGTCGAATCCTGAGGAACTTCATGGTATGTGAAGAGCAAGGCATTGACATATAATGCCACAGCCTTGGCTGTTCAGCACACAGTTTCTTCAGCATAGCCTTCAATATTCCATTAAACTTTTCAACCAGCCCATTACACATGGGGTGATAAGGGGTGGTAGTAAGGTGTCGGATGCTCAATAGTCGGTTGACTTCCTCCATGCAGTCGGAGACGAACTGAGTTCCCAGATCACTCAGGATCTCCTCAGGAATCCCCAAACGGCTGAACATGTCGACGAGCGCCTCTGCCATTGTTGGAGTGTCGATCTTTTTCAATGGTATGGCCTCAGGATAACGTGTAGTGTAGTCCACCAGGGTCAAAATGTAGCGATGACCATCTTCACTTGGAGGAGATATTGGCCCCACCAGATCCACAGCCACCCGCTTGAAAGGCATATCGATCAATGGCATTTTCTCTTGAGAAACCTTGGGCATTGTTTTCTGGCATATGTCGCACGACCTGCACAATCGGGTGACGTCGCCTCCCATATCAGGCCTGTAGAAGACTGCTTGGATCCTATCGAGGGTCTTGTTGATTCCCAAATGTCCTCCCAATATGGATTCATGGGCCAATTTCATCACCTGCATCCACAATGGTTCAGGAACTACTACTTGACGCACAGGCACATGATTATCTCCATTGCTGTTGAATATCCGGTACAGGATATTTTTCCTGGTCTCGTAGGCTATCTCATTTCCCTTTCGCGTTACGGGCTCGGTCTGACCTCGGAACTTGTCAAACGTGGGGTCGGCTCTCTGTAGCTCCACCATCCTTTCCCTATTCACCACAGCTGCTTCCGTGTTGTCCGCCACTTTTAGGGGGGGTGGTCTGGTGACTCTTCTTTGCTTGACTTCTTGTGGTAACAGCACATGTTTCAGGTCTCCACTCTGGATCTGGATCGTCTGCGTTTCTGGCACCATCAATGTTTCCGATGATAAGATCGTAGACAGGGGTCTTTACGCATAGCCCCTTCATCTCTCCTCTCAGGTACGGGGTGTCGACGCTGACATTGGCAAGGGGGATAATCCTCACAGTTCCGTCGGCCAAAATGTGGGTGGTCCACTCCTGTAGCGTCTGGTCTTCAGTTACTAGGTCCTCTCTCATGATGATGCAACTACAACCGGTATCTCTCAGCACTCTCACTGGTGTGTTTCCTACGAATCCTGACACCACCGGCATGTTCGGCACTTCACTCTCAGGCAGCGCGATGTTTGAGACTGGTAAAAATGTAGCCCCATCTCCTACTTGGATGCGTTCAATCTTTCTGAAAGGTTCAATCAGCTCCGGTGTCACTCGCGTTTCTCCAGATTCAAAGTCGCTGGATGACGTCACATCATTGGCTAATACCCTACAAGTGACAATGCATGACAATGTACACACGTGCTTCCTAGCACCATCTTTTATAGTAAAACAACTTTTCAGAAAAATCCAACAAATTCACACAACGCAACCAATCAGAACGGAAGACGTAACTAAAACTTATAAATATTAATTTAAAAAAAGAACTTTCTAGAATAAACTACAATAGTCTACAAAACTTCGACTGCTAATTTCAGCCCCAAATCCCAATGTGTAATGACGTCACACAAGAGTATTGCAGACCGTTCACGACCTTTCATAAAACACACTGACCGGTTGCTAAATCAGCGAATCTACGCATAACAAAAATCGACCGCTATTCTCCGTACGACTTTGCTAGAAGCTTCCGGACTAAACTTAGCGTATCATAACAAAGCGAATTTAGCTCTCTGCGCGAACGATAGAGAATCTTACTGAAAAGGTACGTGATTCGTAATCGTGATAGCTCAATTAAATATTGGATTGTTTCCTACGATTAATAAAAACATGCTCTCACGGAACAACACAACCACAATCGTTATTAATCGCTAGGCTGTGAAAATCACAATGCGGGTTTCGCTCGACCTGCTAATATTGTACTAGTAACGATCGTGCGTGCGGCGCTCTTCCATCATTGAAACAGAACATTGTTATTTATACCCACTTTCTGCACTGCAGTATTTCACATTTCACACATCGAGATCTACGTAATGCATCATTGGAAACGAAAAATGCAGCCTCGCAGCAGAAACACTACCTCTCTGAATCGAGTGGCACAAACAAAAACATATTACGACCAGCGATGAGCAACTTTGACACATACCGTAGTTTTCAGATCTCTGCAGCATAAATGTGATAACTAGCTCGTAACTATATGATAAAACAGGGTTTAAATCTAGCAAAATCAGTAAGAGATAAATTGTACTGAAGATCATGAAATCTTAAAATCACTACCGCTTGCGGAACTATAGGAGGATCGACAAAGACCATAGATTACTTACTGATTCAGCAGGAAAGTGACAAATTCCGGGTGGGTGGTCAAGGTAAACTCTTGCTTTACGCGTTGCCACATGTCCATATTCCCTTGTCCCATGTCAGTTTTACTTAGTCTTGTCTCTCTTCCTCTTTGTTTTCCTCAATTCCAAGTCTGTGAATGTCGGGGCGACTGGAAGATAATTTTTTTTTTTTTTTTTTTTTTGTTCGCTGGTTCATCCGCCATCCTCTCTCTGATTGGTTATAATTATGCAGATGACCTAAGTTCGCAGAGAATAGTTATGACGTCAGCTACCATCGCCTATCAGAAGCATTCTTTTCAGGGATTCCACAAAAGATTCCGGTGGGCCTTTTTGTCTACCGTATTGAAAAGACGGTAGACTTTAAGATGGGGCTGGTCGAAGCACGTTCCGTAGCATGCAAATGACGAAGAAAGGCGGTCACACATCAGACTCTGACAGTAAAGTAACGCGATAAAAATTACGTCATGCCTAGCTACGCAAACCGTGCTGTTGAACGTACATTTGGTTGGTTGTACATTGCTCAGCTGGTGGAAAAGTTGGATAGTACAGCCATTGCGTATGGGATGGAAATCAGTGCAGGGAAGACCAAACTGGTGACCAATAACGCCAGTGGCACTGGCACTGATGTCATGGTTGGAGGCCAAAAACTGGAAAAAGTTAAGAAATTCAAATACTTAGGAGCCATTGTGACAGATGAGGGATCAAAACCAAAAAAATACTGTCCAGGATTGCACAGACAACAACAGCACTGACAAGATTGAAGACCATATGGAAGGACAGAAACATCACACTCTGCTCCAAGATCAGACTGATGCGCTCCTTAGTCATCTCGGTGTTCTTGTATGCCTGCGAGTCATGGACTCTCACAGCAGACCTTGAAGGGAAGATACAAGCCACTGAAATGAGATGTTTTCGAAGGCTGCTTGGCATTTCATACAGAGATCACATCACGAACGAGGAAGTGGGAAGCAAAATCGGGCAAGCCATCGGGCCCTATGAATACCTATTAGACATTGTGAAAAAAACGCAAACTGAAGTGGCATGGGCATGTCACGCGTTCAGCAGGGCTTGCCAAAACAATCCTGCAAGGCACTGTGCAAGGAGGACGAAGGAGAGGAAGACAGAGGAAAAGATGGGAGGACAATATCCCAGAGTGGACATGACTGAAGCTAGGCGATACGCTGAGAATGGCAGAGAACATAGAGGAATGGAGGGAGCTGGTTGCAAAGTCATCATTGGTGCCCCAACGGTCGGCAAGACTACGGGATATAGATAGATAGATAGACATTGCTTAACGTCCCGACAGCAACAAAACTTTCTCAGGATCTGCCTGCACTGCTTGTGAAAAATAAACATAATTTATACAGAATATTGAATGTATATCGCCAGCCGGTCTAATACGCTAAATAAACCTAAGACCATTTAGCAACACACATCCAATATCAAGAGCTACAGGCTGCGCAGACAGAAGGGAGAGTTTAAAAAAGGAAAATACAGGTGAATAGACCAAGGGTAGACAGAAACACATGCCCCAGAATAGAGGGGAAACCCCCACCCTGTGGGGCTGACCAGGGTGACCCTGGGAACTAAAAAGTAGTTAACCCCGCAAAAGCCCCCCAGGGCAGACCAGTGTGGGGATAACGTGCATTTGGCGGGAAACGCCGCGCGCGCGCGTGTTTGTGTGTGTGTGTGTGTGTGTGTGTATGTGTGTGTGTGTGTGTGTGTGTGTGTGTGCACATTTGCCATGCACACAAACAAACAAACAAACAAACAAACAAACCAAAAAAAAACAGCACATCACCCGTTTCATTTTTTGGCTAAACTGGTTCCTTACCAACCCCACAACCAAGCACAGCTGAAATCAGCGTGCCCCTCAAATTACTACATCAACGGCAACTCAACATAGGCCCACAATTGTCCACTGGGTAAGCTCAGGATGGTATGAATCAAAGCACCAAACATGTCTCCTCTTATCTAACCTAAGATTTCCAGCAAATTCCAACGTTCAGCCGTACTACAAATTTTCAAACAACGCAAAAAGTTATTTTAAAAAACACCGGTCCTCTTACTTCCTGAACTGCCCAATTTGAATATGACAATCAGTGATGAAGCCATCAGTATCCATAACTTTTCTGTAAGTAGAAGAGATCCTACCTCTCCAGGCCAAACAGGCATTGCCGTCTACATCCACCAGTCATATTCAACATTTAGTCCGTAGACGGCAAGATCTAGAAACCGCAGATGTTGAGTGCGTATGGATTGAAGTAAAACGTCCTTTTTTGGCTCCGTAGGCTTTTTGTATCGTAACCCGGCGGCTGACTTTAGTTGGTACGACGATTTCGCCTGTAACTTAGATAGAGTCTGTAAAGTAAACTCTGACATCATTCTATTGAGTGATTTCAATATCCATTTACTGAAACCCCACACCGCATGGGAAACAACAACTACCTTATTTGGGCTGATGCAGCTGGTGGTCACCCACTAGGATTACTGCTGCATCGTCCGTTCTAATAGACCGTATTTATACCAATAACCTTAAATCTGTGACTGACGTTTCTGTTCTCGACTTGAGCATTACCGATCATTTCCCTGCAGTGTGTAACTGGACTGCGCAAATTCCCAAGTCTAAAAATATAGGTCATATCACTCTTTTAAACATTTTAACCAAAACGTATTTTACATGATCTTAGTAATGCCTGTGAGTCATGGACCCTTACAACAGACCCGGAAAGGAGGATACAAGCCACTGGAATGAGATGTTTTCGAAGGCTGCTTGGCATTTCGTACAGAGATCACATCACGAACGAGGAAGTTGGAAGCAGAATCAGGCAAGCCATCGGACCCTATGAAGACCTATTAGCCATTGTGAAAAAACGCAAACTGAAGTGGTATGGGCATGTCATGCGATCAGCAGGGCTTGCCAAGACAATCCTGCAAGGCACTGTGCAAGAACAGGAGAAACCTGAATAATTATAGACCGATTTTGTTACTGTCCATGTTAAGCAAACCTCTGGAGCGACATGTACACAAACATTTGTCTCAGTATTTAGAGACAGATAATATGCTTCATCCCTTCCAGTCTGGGTTTCGTCCAAAGTATTCATGCCATACAGCGCTAACATGACTTGCAGATAAGTGGTTATCTAACGTGAACATTTCTCAACTGACGGGTGTTATTTACCTTGACTTTAAGAAGGCGTTTGACCTGGTTAACTACGATACTCTGATAAGCAAACTTAGTTATTATTTAAAAAAAACTTCTCAGCAGTTTCCTTCTTTAGTTAATACCTATAGGGAAGAAAGCAAAAGGTTGTAGTTAATGGATCCCGCTCGGAACTGAAGGAGGTTAAGTTTGGAGTATCTCAAGGGTCGGTGTTAGGGCCTCTGCTATTTTGTTTATACATCAACGATCTACTTCTTCACCTAACGTCCGAATCTGTCGAATGTGACTTGTTTGCTGACGATACTTCAATATACACAAAAAAAAAAAAAAAAAAAACCTTTATGTGGTTGCAGAAAACCTACAAAAGAGCCTTGATGAGGTGTCCGCCGGTTGTGAACGTAAATCAATGAGTATCCATCCAGCAAAACCTAATTCACTGGTAATTACGACACGCCAAAAACAACAACTAAGCCCACTTTTACTTGATTTGTCCTTCGAAAGCAATTTTATTGAGCAAGTGTCTGAACGCCGCCTCCCTGGAATTATCATAGAGGATCAGTTCAAATGGCAGCCTTACTTTACTTACTTATGCCTGTCACCCCTCCCAGGGTATAGGCCGTCGACGAGAAACCTCCAGCGACTCCTGTCCTGTGCTTCTCCTTCCATTTTACTCCGGGTGGTTCCCAGTCTCTTGATGTCTGCTTGGAGGTCTCGACGCCAGGTGTTTCTCGGCCTGCCTCTTTTTCTCTTTCCCTGGGGGTTCCATGACAATACCTGCCTAGTGATACTGGAAGTTGGCTTTCTCAGACTGTGACCAATCCATCCCCATCTTCTGCGCCCAATTTCACTCTCTGCTGTTATCTGCTCTGTTCTCTTCCAGAGTCTGACGTTGCTGATCTTCTCTGGCCAGTGGATTTTCAAAATTCTTCTAAGGCAACTGTTTGTGAAGATCTGTACTCTGTTGACTGTGGTTTTTGTCAATCTCCAAGTCTCTGCTCTATATAGGATAACTGCTTTTACGTTGGAGTTGAAAATCCGGACTTTGGTGTGTTGTGACAGCTCTCTGGAACTCCACACTTTTTTCAAGTGGAGAAAGGCTGCTCTGGCTTTACCGATTCGTGCTCTGACATCTGCATCAGTGCCGCCTTTTTTGTCTATGATGCTCCCGAGATAGGTGAAGGACTCCACCTCCTCCAACGGGGTGCCAGCAAGCAAGACTGGTTCTTCCCTGGTTGCATTCAGCCTCATTGTCTTTGTTTTCTGTTTGTGGATGGTGAGGCCCACTTGGGACGAGATGTCAGCAAGCTTTGTGGTCTTGTCCTGCATTTGTTGATGAGTGTGGGACAGTAAAGCCAAGTCGTCTGCAAAATCAAGGTCGTCAAGCTGTGTCCACAGTGTCCACTGTATTCCACTTCGTCTGTGCTCTGTGGTCCTCTTCATGACCCAGTCTATGGCCAGTAGGAAGAGGAACGGAGACAGCAAACACCCCTGCCTGACACCGGTTCTGACCTGGAGCTCCCTGGTTAACTGCCCTTCGTGGATCACGCGACATGTCATGCCATTGTAGCTGCTCTTGAGCAGGCGGACAAGCTTTGTGGGTACACTGTAGTGTGGTAGGAGTTTCCACAGAGTCTCTCGGTCCACGCTGTCAAATGCTTTCTCGTAATCCACAAAGTTGTACAGCGGGGAGCTCCATTCCAGAGACTTCCACGATGATGCGAAGAGAGGCGATCTGTTCTGTACATGATTGGTCTTTCCTGAATCCTGCTTGCTGGTCTCTCAGCTGGGGGTCAACGGAGCTCTTCATTCTCTCCAGGATGATCCTGTTGAAGACCTTTCCTGGTACTGACAGCAAGGTGATTCCTCTGTAGTTGGAACACTTGCTGAGGTCGCCTTTCTTGGGAAGCTTGATTAGGTACCCCTCCTTCCAGTCAGCCGGTATCACCTCCTCTTCCCAGATCTTTCCAAACAGTGTGTACAGCAGCTCTACTGTTGTCTTTAGGTCTGCTTTCAGAGACTCCGCTGGGATGCCATCTGGCCCTGCTGCTTTGCTGTTCTTCAAAAATGCCACTGCTCTTCTGATCTCTTCCCGGCTATGTCTGTCACAGCTGATGGGTAGGTCGGTCTCTGCTGGCTGGATGTCTAGGGGGTCGGGTGGGCTGGATCTGTTCAGTAACTCTTCTAAATACTCGGCCCATCTGTCGAGTTGGTCTGCTCTGTCTGCAAAAGGCTTGCCTTCTTTGTCTTTTATTGGTCTTTCTGTATGGCCATACTTGCCCGACAATCTTCTGGTAATGTCGTAGAGCTGTTTCATGTTGCCGCTGCCTGCTGCCTTTTCTGCCTTTGCTGCCAGGCTGTCTGTGTAGGCCCTCTTGTCTGCCCTGATACTCCTCTTCACCTCGCGGTTAGCTTCCGAGTATTCCTCCTGTGCCCTTGCTTTGGCTGCTCTCGTGCGACTGTTGTTGACAACTGCTTTCTTTTGCTTCCTCACATCTATCTTCTTCAAGGTTTGTGCCGA
>BTPG01000002.1:101868450-101915210 GCA_036245525.1 Semisulcospira habei | reverse complement strand
CGACTTTTAACTAGTTTAACCCTTTCTACCCCAGACACACCACAGCAAGATAGCTATTCTGGCATCACCCTTGAACTATCATGGTCGATCTGTGTCCTGCACTGCAATGCAGTCTTCAGAGAACAACGGCAAAATTTGGGGATTTCGGTGATGGGGTAGAATGAGTTAACCCATTCAGCCCTGACGCACTACAGCAGGAGATGGGTCGACCAATCGTCCGATTTTGTGTGCAGTCACATGTGTGCCGCTCTGCGAGTATTGAGCTGTATCAGGGGCACAGGGGCGGATATGGGGGGAGGGGATCCAAGGGGTTCGGCCCCTCCCCCCACTCCCCCACCCAAAATTGTTTAAAATGTTATAACAAAGTCCCTTTTTGGGGTGTTTGGATCCCCCTTCCCCTTTTTTTTTTTTTTTTTTTTTTTTTTTGCGAGTTTTAACACACACAGGTTTCCCTCTCCCCTCTCCCCCCCTCCCTCCCTCCTCCCTCCTTGCCCCCTCCCCACCCCTGTTGTTTGATTTTTAGACCGGAGCGTCTAGCGTCGGAGAGGCGTTTTGTCTCAGTTGAAGGTCCCAAACAAAAAGTTGGAACCCCCTCCCAGCCCCCACCCCCTGATGGTTATGGATCTAGGGATGAGGGTTCCAGAGGTTCCAAACTCCGCCCCCGCCCCCCTCTCCTCCAACTCTCCCCACCCGGCCCCCCACCACTTCCTTGCCTGGCGAAAAATAAAAAGTAAATAAAATGACAATATATATATTTTCCTCTCATAGTGTGGAACACCACACCTGACACACCCTTTATTCTGGAATGCCCCCCCCCCCCCCCACACACACACACACACACACACACACACGCACACACACACCCTCCCCCATTCCGGCGGCTATCCCGAGATCACGGCCGTTTCAAGTCACGTCTGGTCGCTGTCTGTTGGTAAATATTTCCCAAGCAAGCAAAAGTAATTGGAACCCCGCCCCGCAACACCCCCCCCCCCCCCGAACCCCCCAACCTCGGGTTGTAACAGATCCGCCCCTGCGTATCGTCCAACGTCCGTCATTTTCCCCCACGTTTTACGTAACATTGCGTCGTGGGAAATGGCAAGGACAGTGTATAAAAGGGACACAATCAAAGTTGCGCGCACGAAATAAATGTTACATGTGCATGAGTTGTGTCCCTGGAATTACAGCTTCAAAGTCAAATTACTTTAGACGTGGCACGCTGACACTCTACGTTAATGGTTCATTAACCCATTAAATCCTGAGGCTGGTTAAATATGCTCATTGTCCTGTGAAGGATAAATTACAGATTAGGAGATAGATCAACCATTTTAGGTCAAGGTTGGTGCCAAAATAGCTTGGCGCCTCAGTCAGGCGCCAAGCTATTCTGGCACGGCCACCCTTGAACTATCATAGTCAAATTAATTCATCAAGCAGTAGTCAGTGTATCAGGATGAAAAAGGGTTAAAAACCTTTATCTTAGCTGGGCGCTGAACAAACGAAGCTCTACTCTTGCGCTGCTAAAGGTGCTATGCTGGTTCAGGCACTACCCTTGGCGTGTCAGTAACCGTGACAGTGGATAAATTCCCTGTAGGGTCTAACTTAGAGGCGCCCGAACTAAAATAGATAATGATGCGGCCGTGAACTTGAATCCATGCTGCAACAAATTCATACAGACATGCTTTCTTCTTGTGTATATACCCTGCTTCTTGTCCTTCCGTCTTTTCTTGTGGCATTCATAGTCTAATTCCCGACCAATAACTGCCTAGGTCTCGATTTAATTAGGCCAATCAGTCTGTCAGCAAGAGGCATAGATTCTCATGAGCCTCTGCGGATGCAGCGACTGACCCATGAGAATCTATGCTTCTTGCACTGAGAATGATTTGTGCTTGTTTGTGCCGGTTTTGGGATTGTTAAAACCTGGGTGGTCTGGAAAAAAAAAGTAATAAATGTAGGTTGCTTTAAAGACGTAATGTTTCTCCAGTGGTAAAAGAGAAGGTTTATAATCGGGCCGACAATGCAAGGGTGCTAAGCCGCACAGAAACACAGGAAGAGGAATCCTGTACGAGTTACGTCCTCTAACAGCGGCTCGGCCTCTTCAGTCTCTCAGAGTATTCATTCGCAAGTCAGAGGACCTAACTCTCCTTCTTCATCATCTTAGCTCTTACCCTGTAGTCTGCCGTTATTTGGCATTTGACAGTATCTCTAGAATTTCATATTTGAGAAAAGCGAGGTTATTATTGTATAGCAATAAAAATTGAGCATTTCTCACAATGGACATATACTGGCTTTTGCCACGTAAGGTCAGCAGTGTGAGATATTCAAATTAGTGAAGAGATAGCCAGTAATTATTATCATATTATCTTATTGTAGCACTTAAAAGTGTTATCGTCTCTCTCCTTTACCTTGTACTGATCTGTTTACAATGACCACCAAGCAATAATTACCTTTTGGATAATAAAGTTGTCTGAATCTGAATCTGAATCGGACGTATTATCCAAATACGTAGCTCTCACTGGTATCCTCCTATACACTGGCTAAGAACCATTGTGAAGGGGGCATAACTTGTACAGGTTCCCTTGCCCTGTTCAGAAACTGAGCAGCCTCGTATCTTCATTCTGTGTCAGTCGCAGTTGTTTTAGGCGCATACCTAGTAAGCCGATATCCTCGGGCCGACGTCGTCTGCAGTGGGCCCGCGCACGACTGTGCGCGGGCCCACTGCTGCCTACGTCGGCCTGTGGGTCCTGTGCTTACTGTGCAGTAAGACTGGCACTCAAAGCTAATATTCCAGAATGTGTGTCACTGTGTTAGGCCGCATTTCAGTGTCGCGCGCGCAATAAATGTTCCCGAAAATTAATGGTGATGATAACAATTAGTCAGGGGAAAGTGCCATAAAGTGTTAATGTTCATGGCTGACATTGCATTTTAACAGATGCAGGCGGAGGCACAGATACAGTTAAATGTGTAAAGTCGTGTTTAACCCTTTCGCTGTCGGTAGCGGGTTTTTTTCCCCGCGATGATTCCTGCAGTGATCAGCGCAACAAAGTATCGCTACCGACAGCCAAAGGGTTAAAAACTGCTCATGGCTATTCCCACTTACTGTTGAACTGTGTAATGCTTTCTTTCTTCGTTTTTGTTGTTGGTGATGGTTCTAGAGTCTTTAGTTCAACACATTTGATGATTCAGTCGACCGTCTTGGGCCGAAGATATGCTATTTATCTGTCTGTACATGCTATTTATCTGTCTGTACCTTATACTGTAAACTCATTCGAGACGTGCCGTCTCCGGATACGCGGCTTATGCCGCGTATCCGGAGACGGCACGTCTCGAATGAGTTCATTATCGACAAACTTTGCACCCGGAGTAAATATTCTTCGTTCTCGCACAACTCTGTTTATGTGACGTATTTTGTTTATTGTTAACAATAGCACGGGGAACCCTCTGGCATTCTGGTCAATCATTAAAGTCACAATATAAACGTGTTGCGGACCTAGTAATTAGACACTAAGGTCTGCAGGGAGACAATAATAAATGAAGAAGGGAGGCCCGTAAGATGTATGTCTCTTGCAGATTTAGTACTGACTCAGAATAGTATTAAGCATCGGGACCTGTTATGATGTGGTACACTGATTGTCTCCCTCGATTCCCCAACAACTGTGTAGCGAATCGCATGAAAGGGGGGAGGGGGGAAGGGGGAGGGGGGTGGTGGTGGCAAGTAGCGTGATGTTACTGAGAATACCGTATCGTACTGTTCAGGTACCAATACAATACATTACAATATAATACAATACAATACAATAATATAAGTTATTGGTCGGAGGGATTCGAAGGCCGAAGGCCTGAAGGGTACAATGATTCCTTTGACCTCCCGAAGGCCTACAAAGGTCCGCGTAGCGAACCCCTCCGACCAAAAACGTATTTGTTTTCCTTCCTCCGTTTATTGTTTAGAAAAAAAATCCTGTTTATTAAGACGGCCGCTTCTGTGGCGGATAGGTGACACCATTGAATATACATGTTCTGCCGGGGATTCCCAGTCTTTACGAGACAGAGTGTGACGTAGCATGATTCCGTGTGAAGCGCAAGTTTCGCGAGTAAAAAGCTAATCTTGGCTTGTGTACAGAATGATTCAAGCTGCAATGTCTACAAAAGGTCGTTAAAGTATGACAGTGACAGTGCTTCTTGACTGCTGTGTGATTCAGAAAAATTAAGAACTTTTTGATGAAGCGATCGGCATTTGACCACTGATGTGACAGCTTGTGCAAGTTAGCATGGTGCCTCGTGCTTTTAGATTCACTCAAGATGACTGAAAGGGATGCTTCGAATGTGCAGCAGATTGTCGTTGTTATATCCTAAAGTGTCATGTGTGTTGGGATATCTGAAAAAAAGAATACGGGCCAAAAAAACCGCTCGTTGTTAACAGCAGGACTAGTGCTGAGATGGATTTTAAGGTAAGATTTTATTTTACAGCGTTGACATGATGTCAGATAGTCTTCGAAATTTCGTGAGATGTTTTTCTTCAGATAGTCCCGCATTGAGTGACGTGAAGAGAGAGAACTTTGGCAATAGCGTGCTTTGTGTATAGTGTTGCTTGGTGTGTATTTTCGTTTTAGTTCTTGAATTTGCTGCTCTGTGCTTTGGTGAAATTGTGGCATGTTGGTGGCAGAGCAGACGACAGTGTGTTGCAGGTTTGCAAGGATTGCTGTCTCTGATTGGTTAAAAAAAACTCGGAAGCTATTTTTGTTCCGTGGTTTCCCGAACTTTGAAAATGTCTCGGTGCATGGCGATGAGGTGGATTTGGCGAAGGTTTTTGCTGTTTGTGCTGTGTAATTAGTAGTGAAATATTGTTTACGTTGGCTCCTCCGGCACGTCGTAAAAAATAAGTCAGATGATGTGTATTACGTCAAATAGGACTACTTTAGTGCGTTTTTTTCTGCTATTTTGTCGAACGTTGCTGTCAAGACTCGAAAACGAGGTCCTAACGCGTCATCGAGAAGGCTATAAAACGTCCGCCATTTTTCGCTACAGTGGTTTTTATATCACGGTCACATGGTACAGTTTGCGCTAAAGTGACTGGTCGTGTGACGTAGGGAGGAAAACAATACTTTATGAATCCCTCATGGGGAAATTCACTCGGTCTGCCCATACAACACATGGCATCATCATTCACTCTTTGAAATAATTAAATAACCCATAACTCCCAGTTAAAGAGATGAACTGTAACAGACGTATTGTTACCTTTGTAACAATCTTGGCATCAGAAACACTTATGGTGTATTCCCTTGTGCCTCTGGTGTCGGCAATGTTGCAGTGAACTACTGAAGGGCTAGTACTAAAGAACTAAAGAATGTTGACAGACACTATCTACTGATATTACTGTTGAAAAGGGTAACAGCCTGAGGGACAAAAGAATTGGCATAACGTGATTGCTTTTGGGTACTCGAAGTCTGCCACTTCGTTCGATACGTCTGCTGTCAAATTCATATCGAAGTGGAAGTGTTTTGTCATCAAGAATGTCAGCCAGTTTGTTCGTAATCCGTCTGTTGTACAGCCGTGTGTCCAAAGTATCTTGTGCTCTACCAATCACCCCGCCCGATTTCCTGATTACTTTGTTAAGACGATCTTGATCTTTTTTACATAAATTTCTTCCCCACTGAGCATGTCAGGTAACCACCGTCATCTACTCACGGGAACCAGCCTAACGCAGATGCGATTGAAAGGCTTCTGAGTCCGTTTTTATAGTGGCAAAACCAAATACACAAAACCTCTACATATAGCTTTGCGCAACTAGCACAAACACGTAAGCACACCCACTTCAAATAGGTGGAGATTTTGCAGCTGTAATGTTTGGGATAAACGCTTCCATAGATCTTGAAGTCTCGCTGCCTTTAATGGTTCTTTGAGGATTACAGATGTAAATGAAGGCAGGTCAGTCGGGCCTGCGAGTGGTGTGGTAAGAACGAAATAAAAAGAAATGACCGCTACAATAATTGTTTTGCTGAGAATTTAAAAAGAGACTGGTTCACACGATATTTCATAAATCCCCGACGCGATTCAATAGGATGTGAATTGACCATGATATTTCAAGGGTGATGTCGGCATTGCTGGGCGCCTGCGGGCGCCAAGCTATTCCGACACCACGCTTGAACAATCATGGTCGATCTGTCTCCAGAATTGTTAAATATACCTCAGAAGACATATCTCTAAAATGTGACAATTTGGTGCGCTGGGCTAAAAGGGTTCAATTTATTTCGGTCTTCTTGATACCAGCAAAAGACACAAAGTCTAATCAGGATTCAAGGGTTCACGGGAATATATTTATTTTGAAGCTATTTAGCTCTTGAAGGACAGAAAATCGACATATTATTACCTAGTAGACTCCCCAGTCTCAAAACAACACAATGTAAATTCGCATGAATCCTTACATGACTTACTTGCTGCATGGGTCATTAGAATCTGTGCCTTTTCAGTGAAAACATTTACCTCTGTAACCCTTTAGCCCCAAGGTCCCATTTCTCAATTTTGGAGGTGTTGCTTAATGACTATGTACCAGCTGCAGGAGACGGATTGACCATGATAATTCAAGGGTAGTGCCAGATTAGCTTGGCGCCTGAAGGCGCCAAGCTAATCTGGCACTACCCTTGAATTATCATGGTCAATCCATCGCATGCTGTAGGGACTCGGGACTAAATGGGGTAAATCGCAAAAGATCAACACATCAGTACCAAGTACTACCCAGTACTGTAGCCTCCTCACTCTCAAAGTAACATGATGTAAATTCTCATGAATCATTACCTGACTTACATGCTGCATTGATCATGAGAATCTGCGACTCTGGCAGATGTTTTTCTTTCATCTTGAAAGACAGGTAATCTACACTAGTGCCCGGAGCCTCCTCAGTCTCACAACAACACGACGTAATTTTTCATGTATCATTACATGACTTACATACTGCAGGGATCATTAAAATCTATGTCTGTTGTAGTTATTTTTCTTGCAGATAATCCACACTAGTCCCAATACACTCCTCAGTCTCAGGATAATGCGATATAAATTGGTAAAAAAAACAAACACATGCCAAGCAAGAGGCGTATATAGTGACAGGAAGAAGGATAGATTCTCGTGAACTCCTGCATAGTGCTTGTGTTCATGAGAATCTATTCCTCTTTCTCAAACAATGGATATATGTGATAGACCCCCACATTGTAATGCTTCTGCTGGAGATATAATGGGTTTGATCGTGATTGAAACATATATTTAGATAATAGTTGCAGAAGGCAAAGATTTTCACGAGCCCTTACATTCTGCAAGGGTTCATGAGGATCCACGCCTCTTGCAGCGGGCACGGTTTTGAATAAACGAAATAGAAACTAGGTGAAAAAAATGTCCCTCACACCTGTTGCCGAGTTTCGGGTGTTTACAATAATAAACTATAGCTAGGGTGGTCGCCTTGATGTCATTCTGGCTTATACAGTTGTGTCGTAAACGTGTTAACAACAGATAGTTATTGGGAATTAACGCCGGGCGGGTTACTGAGGCAATCTCACGGCGGTAAGGGCGCACATCTAGTCAATCAGACAACAAGGATGGTGTCTTAAAATCATAATACAATGTAAACACTCATTTTAATGCATAAGACGGTGAGTGCATCAAAGAGTGCAAACTGACAAAATGGGTACAAGAAGGGAAAGAAGTACGAGGATTTAAGGTAACACCTTTCTCTCTCCATCATTGTCTATAGTGTACTACCCCACCTGGGTCTGCCCTGGGGGACTTGGGTGGGGTTAGGTATTTTTTAGTTCCCAGGGTCACCCTGGTCAGCCTCACAGGGTGGGTTTTTCTCTCTATTCTGGGGCATGTGTTTCTGTCTACCCTTTGTCCATTCACCTGTATTTGCCTTTTTAAAACTCTCCCTACTGTCTGCACTGCCTGTAGCTCTTGATATTGGATGTGTGTTGCTAAATGGTCTTAGCTTTATTTAGGCCCCATGTGTTAGGTTTATTTAATGTATTTGACCGGCTGGCGACATACATTCAATGTTCTGTTTATTTATTTTTTTCACAAGTAGTGCAGGCACGTCCTGAGAAAGCCTTGTTGCTGTCGGGACGTTAAGCAATGTACAATCAATCTATAGTGTACTGACGAGCAAAACGATAAATGCGACTCAATTGGAATCGTAGGAAACGCCGCCAAAGCGTTCGGAAGATACCAGTGATGTCGCATTTCGTTTGCTTGTCGATATATATAATTAGAGGCAGGGATACTGTATCTTAACCCATTTAGCCCCGCGGCAGCATTTGCAACATTTTGGAGGTGTCGCCTAACGAATGTGTACCAGCAGCAGGAGAAGGATGGACCATGATGATTCAAGGGTAGTGCCGGATTAGCTTGGCGCCTTTAGGCGCCAGGCTAATCCGGCACTACCCTTGAATTACCATGGTCCATCCACCACCTGCTGAAGGGCGTTGGGTTCTGACCTCAAAGATGAGAAGGAGACAGAATAAACACAACTATGAAAGCTTCGTTGCCAGTCTTTCAGCCAAACAACTGCATGTTTGTTCGTTTGTTTGATTTTAGTCATTTCATTTTGCAAAACAAGTAGGCACCCTTTCACTGCCGAGAACATTTAATCACCCAACTGCAAGAGGTATAGATCCTCATGAGCCCCACTCATTTGCGGGGGCTCACGAGGATCTATGCCTTTTGCCGAAACCACTATGTATCCGAGTTTCTTTGACGCTAGGGATCTTTGGCGTTGAATTTAAAAGCTCAGTCTGCGTCCATTGATACTGAAGGCGGTTAACTCATTGGAGACGTGCCGCCTCCGGATACGCGGCATAAGCCGCGTATCCGGAGGCGGCACGTCTCCAATGAGTTAAGCATGTTATAAAGATACCTAAGTAGGCCGAATGGTTATGCTCCGTACGTGCCGACGCATAAAATGAAGGTCGGGCTGCTAGCACGGAACACAGGACCAGGAACCCTATGCTGGCATCGGCTCTTCTTTGAAAATTAGTTAACTAGAACCAGTAGCAACCGAATCTCTGGAGATTTTCGCTGGAAAGTCCAGAGAACATTCCTATAGTCATCCCAGATTTTTTCCTTGTACAAAACACGTTTGACAAAACCCTGGAGACTTGGCAACTGTTTTCGAGCCCGCCTTGCCCGGTCCCATCAGAGACAGTCTCATATTTTTCGCCATCCTTTGTACGGTCTCTCGAGTTGCAGCAAATTGAACCCATATGCAAGAGGTTGCGGGGGCTCATGGGGATCTATGTCTCTTGTTCTCAAATTGCGATAGGCTTATGATGATCTCCGACTTTGCGTCTCTACCCTATAAAACAATAACAAGAAACATGTTTTCGAAGGAGAATGAATTGGGCTCTAATGAGGATTTATACATGAACCAAGACTATACATATAATCAGGTCTCAAATGCATGAGTAGTGAGTTTAGTCCTGCGCAAGTCAGCAAGGTGCTCCGCTATAGCGGAGCACCTTGCCGCTTAGTGGCTGGCGCAAGACTAAGCTCACTCATGCAACTGGCCCCATACATGTCCAATGCTGATAACAAAAACAAAAACAAAAAAAAAAACACAAAACAAACAAAAAACAGTCGAAGAAGAAAATGTTACAGTGGTCCACGAAGACTTCCACTGCACCTCTAAAGCAAGTTGTAGGAACCAGTGTTGTTTCTGTCTATTCTTCCCGTTTCTGTCCCTATACTGATTGTCTGAACAGATATTTGGGTTTAACGCGGAGCAGGCGACTAACGCCCTCTCACGGCGGTCTATAATATGTCAGATGAGGATGTTAATGCTCTATAAAAAATGGATAATTATTATCGTCATCATAAATATCATCACCATCGTCGTCATCCTGTATCACATCTGAGGAGCTAGATAGCTCAGGTGGTAGAGCTTTTGGTTCTCGTCCGAGAGGTCGCGTGAGTCGAACCCAGCTGGTGGTCAAAATTTATTCAGACCCTTCTCGGTGCCCCGTTTTTGACATCACCTTCCTGCTAGACAAAGACTTTTAGCTCTATATGTTTACCCCCTTTACTGTCAGTGTACGCAGATTATATTTCTGTATGTTTACCCCCTTTACTGTCAGTGTACGCAGATTATATTTCTGTATGTTTAACCCCTTTACTGTCAGTGTACGCAGATTATATTTCTGTATGTTTAACCCCTTTACTGTCAGTGTACGCAGATTATATTTCTGTATGTTTAACCCCTTTACTGTCAGTGTACGCAGATTATATTTCTGTATGTTTAACCCCTTTACTGTCAGTGTACGCAGATTATATTTCTGTATGTTTAACCCCTTTACTGTCAGTGTACGCAGATTATATTTCTGTATGTTTAACCCCTTTACTGTCAGTGTACGCAGATTATATTTCTGTATGTTTAACCCCTTTACTGTCAGTGTACGCAGATTATATTTCTGTATGTTTAACCCCTTTACTGTCAGTGTACGCAGATTATATTTCTGCAATTTTGGTTAACTGATTCAACGCCAGAGAGAATCAGCCGCGAATAGAATATGGATACAAAGTGGAATCAGCAAGAGGCATAGATCCTCATGAGCCCCCGCGATTGCGGGGGGCTCATGAGGATCTATGTCTCTTGCAGTTAGCTTGTTTTCACTTTTTTTCTCGGCAATGAAGGGCTTAACGTTTTTCTATCATATCTACGCACAGTGGCATATGAAGATGTACAAAGCGTGGTTCTAGCAGCCTCATGAGGATCTCTCCCAAGATTCCTGCACGTCCACTCACGAGATGCACACGGCTGAGGTTAATATCCTGGGGAAATGAAAGCCTCGTAAAATTTGGACCACCGTGTCAGAAGCCTGGATTATATGTATTAACTCATTCAACCCCACGCACGTATTTCCCAAATTTGGGAGGCGTCATCTAACGACTATGCACCAGTTGCAGGAGATGGATCGACCATGATAATTCAAGGGCAGTGCCAGATTAGCTTGGCGCCGACAGGCGTCAAGCTAATCTGGCACTACCCTTGAATTATCATGGTCGACCCATCTCCTGCTGTAGTGCGTCAGGGCTGAATGGGTTAAGCATCTGGACGAACATGCGACTGAAAGCGTGTAAAATGCAAAGAACATCTCAACAAAATAGAAACACGCTTAGAAAAGACAATTACAACAGAATTTATTTCATTTTGGCGACTGGACATTCAAGCAAATATACAATACTCTACTTAAAGAAAAAAAAAGAATTACCCAACGGAGAAAGAAACACGCTTAGAAAAGACAGTTACAACTTATTAATATTTCGGGTAAACACCCTTTTTCAAAATGGACAAACAAATAAATAGAGAGATCAGTCGCAACTTCTCTTCATTAAAAGATTTTTTTAAAGGGTATTTACCCGAAATATTACAAAATTGTGTTGTAACTGTCTTTTCTAAGCGTGTTTCTTTCTCCGTTGGGTACTTCTTTGGGTTTTACATGCTTTGCAGTCACCCGGCTTTTTGGTCTGGATTGCGTAATACTCTACTTACGTGTGTTCGGTGAGATATAATTACATAATTATGATTCAGATCAGTTACAGTTCAATCATAATAATTATGTCATATTTGAGTCATATACCTTACCAAGCAACAGATAAGAACAGCAATGTGTATGTGTCTGTATACATGCCCTATTGAAAACATGTTGAACTGTATATGCAATTGTTCTTTCTAAACGGTTTTTATTTTCTTTTTGCTTTAGAAACATAATATAGTGTCTGTAGATAAAGTTGTGCCGTGCCGGCTGAATGACAACGTGCCACATTAATCTCTTCATTACGAGTGACCACAATTCTTATTTTTGAAATTCATTTGTAGAGTCAAAGCTCCCCGCAACAGCAAAAACATACGTCAACAGAACGGCTCTGAAGGAACTTAATGGTGCCAGCAAGAGGCACAGAACCTCATGAGCCCCCGCACCAGCGGGGGCTCATGAGGTTTTATGCCTCTTCCAACTGGGTGGTGTTGACCTCTTCTCAGAACTGAACAGGTTAATCGAAGCATGTCGTATTCACAAAACACAGACGGAGACAGAAAATTGTCCCACCGTCGACAACAATACCTTTATTATCACCCCCAACCAAACAAAGCCCATCGGTCAAGTCTTTATAGGAGGAAAAAGTCAACAAACTTCCAGTAAAATGACCTATGTCCACACTTTCGGGGAAACAAATTTTCACCTGCCTTGTGCTGTGAAAGAAAACACGTTCCGATAAAAATCGCACGTGGTTTGGCATTCTTAGTCGCAGGCTGAATTCTCACAAGCTAAACGCTGAGGAAGACACAGAGGTATACAAATTTAAATAGTAAACATTATGAATACGAGGTGCAGCTGGATAGAATATAAGCCAGCATTGTTGATAAGTTCTCGTGAATCAAGGGGGAAAAGGGACTTGATCTGTAGAATGTCCGTTGAAAGGTCCTGGTAAACCATAGTGGCACCAGCTGCAGTGCCCCTGAATTGATGAGTGTTAGGTTGTACTCCATGGGCGATAGTGGCCTCTATCCCCCCCCCCCCCAACCCCCCTAACCCGCCCTTTGACTATGGCCGTCTGCAGTCCATCCTTTTACGTTGATGTTAAAGCCAATCAACCAAACATCAACATTTCCATCAGCAGCAGGAGAAGGACCTCATGAGAATCTATGCCTCTTGCCGAAGGAAGGGTGTAATTTAAAGTCATTCAAGGCACCCCGCATCAATAGCTGCGGAAGTGTCGTATAGCTATACGACACTTCTGCAGCTATTGATGCGGAGGTACCTGGAATGAGTTAAAGACCTAAATACGGGAAAACTCAAAACATTAGCAGCAATAGGCATGGATCACCGTGAGCCCCCTCCTGGCTACAGGGGACTTATGAGGATCTATGCCTCTGTCACGTGAAATGGGTTTTTTTTTAGGCTGTTCAGTCACTAGACCCCACTGGACCTACTCCAAATAAACACGGGGGGCTGACGGCCAGGGCATGCACGGTGCATGCAGAGACAAAACAATGGTGCCAAAGACGAAAGAAAAAAAAAATGATCGGAGGATGGGTGGACGACTGAACGTTGGATGGAGGGATGGGCCGGCCGGGAGTGGGATGGAAAGCCTGCGCTCCCATATTACAGTGCGCAAAGGCCATCGGGCCGACGTCGGCCCGATGGTCTTTTGCGCATTGTTCTCATATCTACGCAGGCCCTGTCCGTGGGGAGGGCCGGCGGGGAGAGTGAGGTGGGGTGAGTTGGCCTGTGAGAAAGAAGTTGAGAAAAGTTGTCAGTCTTGAACATGAAGTGCAATGTGGAACATATGCAGAGGTCACAGATGAAAACCAACCAGGTTGCAGTGTCACTGGCATCAGTATAAATAAGATTCAGCCCTGATTAGTCACCCTTGACCTACGTTTTCTTTGTGAATGGCGCCGAAATAACCAATATAACTCAAACATGAAACGCAAAAGATCGTTTTGTTTGGTTTTTTTTTTTTACTGTAGCGGCCATACTAACTTGATCAAATGAATATGAGTGGGCGCTTCATCTTTATATCAACCACTTAACTCATTCTACCCCAACACCGAAATCCCCAAATTTTTCCGTTGTTCTCTGAAGACTGCATTGCAGGGCAGGACACAGATCGACCATGATAGTTCAAGGGTGATGCCTTTCGACGGTAATTTGTTTCTGTTGTTAACTTGTATTTTTATGTACTAGCTTTAGTCAAGTAGGAATTTAACAAAAGAGCATATACTAGTGTGTTCAGGAGACTTAGGGCTGTCTTAACATTCTGTTTATGTCAGGGTGATTCGGGTCGGGATGAGGACAGTGGCGCCGGCCATTAGATGCCTTGGCGACGGGTTTCACCCGTCCCGAGTCATTGTCCATTATTTTTGTAGCTCTGTTATTGTAATTTGTGGAATGAGCGAGTGAGTGAATGTGAGCAGCAAGTGCGGTGGCAAGACAATTTTTGCTGTGTATGATTATTTTCTATCACAGCAACAATAAAGTCATCTTGAATAAAGTAATCTTGAATAACCATTATACACAAATAATAATAAAAATAATATATAACTCTTATATAGCGCAATATCCCCACAAAGAAAGGCTCAGAGCGCTTTACATCTAGATAATCTAACTAATTGAAATTAACTAACTAAAGTACCGACAACGTACAAAAACACACTCATTCATAGGTCCACATGCACACTGACGCAATGCTAAAATAATAAACATAACATTTCAAGAGCCTGATCAGATACATACATGTTGATAGGAAAACATAGGGTTTATCAATCCCTTTCAAAGGCCAGATTGAAAGAAAAAAAATGTTTTCAATCTAGCCCTGAAAATGGCCAAAGATGGTGCATGGCGAATATCATGAGGAAGACCATTCCACACTTTGGGAGCTTGGAAAGAAAAGGACCGCTGTCCAAAGGTTTTTAAGGACACTCTGGGGATGTCAATATTCTGTCGTCAGTGCTGGAGCGCAATACTCTGCCTGGTGTATAGACAGGGAGACTGGAGGACAAGTATGCTGGGAGTGTTTTATCAAAGGCCTGAAAAATGAGGGAAGCAATTTTGTGGTAAAAGAGCAAGACCGGTCCCACCCAGGTATGCATCCGGTCACTCTGGTCCCGACGCCTCAAAATATCCGAGCAGAAGAACGTGAAGCACTCGGGGGCGTTTCGATCGGTATTCGTAGTTAGTAACTACAGGCTCCGATTTACTCATCAGGGAACCGGCCTACAATTCTCAGTCCATTTCTTGGTGTCTTCCTCCCAGTGTGTCGCATTTAATTCCTTACATAAGGACATGTTATCCGTGTAGTCCATGCATGTAACTGTAGTCCTGACGCGGCATAATTGATGTCCAGTATGGTCGCTTTCAAACCCTTGCAGTATTCCTGACGCGGTGTTATAGATGTCTAGTATGAACGCTTTCAAATCCTTGCAGTATTCCTGATGCGGTGTTATTGATGTCAAGTATGATTGCTTCAAATCCTTGCAAGGTCCAGTCTTGTGTCGGGATCCGATTGTATCGCTGCGTCTTCTGTTCCCTAGGCGCTTGTGCCTGTCCGTTCCAAGGTCATTTCCTGCTGCTCAGCGGGGCTTAGCCGCGATAAGACACAAGGAACCGTTGGGCGGAGTTTGCGTGTATCGACGTGGGAGTCATATTCTTTGTTTATTAATCCGTCCGTTTTGACGGATCAATCCCAGACTGAGTGTCGTTGTTGTTGTTGTTGATCCTCCGTGTTTTCGTGTTTGTAGACGATGCCGGTTGTTTGTGTGGCTGTGTTGCCTTCCATACGACAGACTAGTGTTTCTAGTATTGTCCTCTGTGTAGGTGGTACGCAGTGTTGCCGTGGTGCATATCTCACAGTTGATGATTTAAAATCAGCTTATTGTTGTAGCTGTCGTTTCGTTGATTGCTGTTGTTGCCGTTGGCTTGTTGGGCCGCCTGAATTGTATATCGTTTTGGTGGTAGGTGCCGGGTTTTGTCGTTGTAGAAGGGCCTTCAATTCTTCGAGTGCTTCACAGAATAGTTGGCCTCGCTTGTTGCGAGCGTTCCAGTCCTCCTTTCACTTTTGTGCGCTTTAGAACGAGTTCTTTGTGACCAGTGTTGCCTGGTGTTGTAGATTAAAGTTGGTGCTGCGTAGTTTTGTGGTCGGTGTGAAGTAGACAATGTCCGTTTCCTCTATTCCTTAGTCCGTGTTGTAGACAAAGTGGCTTGCCTTTCTCGTTGGCGGGAGGTAAGTCTTTTAGCAAACAGTATGACGTCATAGCGTGTGGCGATTCATGACAGATGTCTCTTCAGTAGAGGGTTATGCCGTGGGGGGCTGCAGGGCCGATTGTTGGCCTCAGTTGAGTAGCTGGCTCACTCGTGTCTTGTTAAAGCAGCACTAAAATAGGATCGCAGTGTAGTTTGTCGCTTGTTCTAGCTTGTCGATCGTGTGGTGTTAAATTTTCCACCTGGATTTCCAGCCTTGTGGGGGACGTGTTACTTGGTGGTTTTCGTTCCATCCACCTTCCTTCAGGTGTGGGGAGTGCGTTCCAACCACCCTATTATAGGTGTGGGAGTGGGTCTCAACCACCCTATTATAGGTGTGGGAGTGAGTCTCAACCACCCTATTATAGGTGTGGGAGTCGGTCTCAACCACCCTATTATAGGTGTGGGAGTGGGTCTCAACCACCCTATTATAGGTGTGGGAGAATGGTCGAAGAGCTCCTTCTTGCTTGTGGTTTTCTTGGTTGTATTCGTCCCATCCACCCTTTATCAGGCGTGGGGAATGGGTCTCAACCACCCTGTTTCAGGTGTGGGAAACCATCGATGACTTTCTTCTTCCTTGTAGTTCTCCCTTGACATAGATATCTTGAGTCTTGATCGCCGTTTCTGGCGGAGTTAGGGCTGGCAGCTGTTGTTTCCTTCGTCGTCTCACTTCGAATCTTGACAGGAAGCCAGTGTAACTGCTTAAGCAAAGGGGTGATGTGGTCACGCTTTGATTTTTTCAGTACAAGTCTTGAATCTTCTGGAGTCTGTAGAGCAGATCGTTCGACATACCTGACATTACAGAGTTACAGTAGTCAAGCCTTGACAAAATCTGTGAACATGCGATTTGCTTACAGGTATCGTCAGTAAAGTACTGACTAACAGAGCTAAGCCTCTTGAGCTCAAGATAGCAGCAGCGGGACAGATGGGACACATGATCGTTCATGGACAGGACATTGTCAATGTAAACACCTATGTTTTTCACACATTTTTTTAGAGGGATGTCCTATCCACAAACGATCAAGGACTCATCGTGAGAGTCACTCACCCTGGAGCAAGTGCCTACCACAATGGCATCTGTTTTTCATTCATTTAGCATTAGCTTGTTGTCTTCCTGTCCTTAACAGCTTCTATACATTGTTCCATGTCATGCAGAAGAGACGGGAACTGTTTGAGAGGAGCGTCTTTCTTCAGCTGTGTGTCATCGGCATATTTGTGATGTTCACATCCTTTACTGGCTACACAATCAAATAAAAACAAATACACAATAAAACAACAAACATTCTTAATACAATACAAAAGAAAAATTGGAGAACAAAAATAATATATTTTACGAATTACTAAATCCAATTGGCAAGCGCACAACCAACGAGCTCAAATCAAGTTAACGTCTTTGCTTCCGCAATAGTGTCCTTTAGAACACGTGTTTCCACTTGAATTGGCAGAATACAAATAGTTCTGTCGTTGTGACAGAGGTCTTTACATAATATCACACAAAAGAAGAAAAAAATACTCTCACATAAATGAACAAGGATTTATCTAAAATAGATAATTGAGTACTAGATGGGACGACCCGACCTGGCTTAAACGCAGGGCCCGCCACGACACTCGCAGCTGCGCTTGGGTACGGTGTCGTAGTCCCACAGGGAGGAGTAACACAGCCAGCTTCCACTCTCATAGCCAAACCACCCGCAACCTTTCCGCACAGCACGGAAGTAGACTTATCCACGTAGATGCACTAAAATAAGGGTGAAAAATACACATACAAATAACTAATAGAAACAAAGGTAACAACATCACCCTTCATTTTACAATTTAACGCCACTGCTCTCTCACTTCCCACAATTTAATTGTCGTTCTTCCATATGCCTTCACCTTTCCCCATAATAGTACTAAACTTAAACCCAACAGAAAAGCCATGCGCTTACGACTTACAATAAGTATAATTCATTTTTAAATTTATTTTCCAAAGGGTAAATACTACTAAATATAAAATGACATTTATCTCTACATTATTACCCTTACCCCCCATATTTACTAATTAACATAATAATAATAATAACAGAACAAGCAAACACAGACAAAACCCCGAGCCTATGGCCACTAAAGAATTGTTGTGTGCACTTACTGCCATCCGTGTAGACGCCCCGGCTGGGAAAAAAACAAACAAAACAAGACACGCCAGGGGTTCAGTCGCGGCAGCTTTCCCGCTGTCAGAACACCGGCTCCGGGTAACCAGGGCCGTATCGTAGGGCCGTCACAGTAGGACGACACGGCTACTTGAGGACGGCAGCTAATGGTAAGCCACGCCTTCAAATCCTCCCTCAGATACTGCTGCTTTCTTCACTGCTTGCAAGCGAATGACTAACAATTTGGATATAGCACTGTTTAGCAAAAACTTGGGCTCAGAAAAAAAAGTGCCATGTAACTTCATGCCTATCAGTAACCACCCGATCGCGCAAAACAATCACGTGCCGCACACTATCTTCCCACCCTGCACGGCAACAATCACCCCATCAAAGATCAAACAACTCACCTGTTTTCCTACACGTCCTATCCTTTTACCCGGCGACTAAGTAATTTCTGTCGCCCCTCTAAATTTTACTCCGCTACAAAATAGAAACAAAACCCGTGTTGTGACAGAATAAATGCGTCATTAAAGACTGCCGGAAACTATTGGCTGATTCAAAATGTCTGAGGACCAATGGAAGTTTATTCCAAAGAAATCTTCCTTGGTATGAGAAAGACCCCTCGTCAAAAGACTAGACAGGTGGAGCATGATAGTTCAAGGGTGGTGCCGAAATAGCTTGGCATCTATGGGCGCCAAGCTATTCTGGCACTGCCCTTGAACGATCGTGCTCGATCCGTCTTGATGTGGTGTGTCGGGGCTGAATGAGTTAAGCCCAGTGTTTACCCTAACTTTCAAGGCCTATAACTCTTTCAAACGTTTAGTGAAGATAGCTTAGACAGTTATAGGCTCAATACGTGAAAACGGAACATAATTATTTATCATTATTTTGTTATATCATAGCAAGTATCTGTGGAACATTTTTTACGTTTAAATGCCTTTTAGCATAGATTCATGAACATCTTTTCTAATCTTCTTCTTCAGCTTCTTCATCGAGTAAAAGTTGATGCTGGTGTATTATCCTGGGGAGGTTTCGCTTGAAACAAACGACTCCAAACAGCGAGCGAGTGCGATGTCAGGGTAGATAAGCAGTGTGTGCCAGAAGCAAGGACGGCACTCCGAACAGCTACAAGGGGCATAGTTCCTCATGAGCCCTTCGGGCTCATGAGGATCTACGCCTCTTGGAAATGTTTGGAGTGTTGTCTAAGAGGCATAGATTCTCATGAGGCCGCCAAGCTCATAAGGATCTATGCCTCTTGGAAATGTTTGGAGTGTTGTCTACGCTTATGGTACAAGCTGGTTGTCCGCCGTAACTTTGCTCGCGTACGTTGTTAACAGTCGTTCGGCGTAAACGTAACCTCACTGTGTCGTTTCGTATACGATCGAGAGTCAAGCGAATGACGAAGACTGCACGTAACCAAAGAATTCAAATCATCCCCGAGTCCCCAAGGGTCTGCAGAGCTATGTAGTCAAGTAGGCCGCATGATTACAGGAGGCTTCATAGAATGTGTGTAATAAAACCACAAAAATGATTCCATTTTCCTTGGTTCGTGCTGAAAGTGTTATATCCGTTTGACGTTCGGAGTCCTTGTCAGTCAGTGTAAATATTCTTCCTCATGAGACTCTGCAGTTGCGGGGTCTCATGAAGAACGTATCTATACAGTACCTCTTGCTGAAATGACTTTATTGACAGCTGGCGGATTTCTCAGGAACTGAGTACCTGGGTGGTGAAATTGGTGGGGTGTGGGTGTGAGTACCAGGGTGGTGATAGAAGTTGTTTGACTCGACATGCTGCAGGTAGCCTCAGTATCACGCGCTCCAGTCTGACGCGGTACTGATCTGATATAAAGTGTGCAGGTCTCTGGCACCCCACGGAAATGCCCGGTGAGTAAAACCTCGGGTCCACGTCAGCCTTAGCTGGCCCGCGCACAGATGTGCGCGGGCCAGCTTACGCTAACGTAGCCCGAGGACGTTTTGCTTAGCAAGTGATCCTTTTTGACACGTTTATCTATGTGTTTTATTTGCATATCTAGCTGCAGGACAAAAAACGTTTCAAATGGTGAACTTCTTTGTATGCCTATTTTGAAAACAACTCAATGTTAACTTATCTCATTCTACCCCAGACACACCACAGCAAGATAAGGATCGACCATGATAGTTCAAGGGTGATGCCAGAATAGCTTGGCGCCTGTGGGCGCCAAGCTATTCTGGCATCACCCTTGAACTATCATGGTCGATCTGTGTCCCGCACTAGAGTGCAGTCTTCAGAGGACAAAGGCAAAATTTAGGGATTTCGGTGTTAGGGTAGAATGAGTTAAAATTGTGTTGTAACTGGCTTTTCCAAGCGTGCTTCTTTCTTCGCTGGTTGTTTTCTGTAATCTCAGCACTGCAAT
Organism: Semisulcospira habei; assembly: GCA_036245525.1. Lineage (NCBI taxonomy): Eukaryota > Metazoa > Mollusca > Gastropoda > Semisulcospiridae > Semisulcospira > Semisulcospira habei. Next base: position 101,894,922 of record BTPG01000002.1, on the reverse strand, counting down.
AACTCAATCCGCGAAAGAAAAGGGGGGAAAACCCGCTTTATGGCTTCAGGTTACCGTGTCATACATTGAGGCTGACCCGTACTAAAGTCATTTATAATCTACCCCCAGATCGTATATAGCTACAACACTGCCTGATTCACGCTGCGCAATTAGACCCGGCTGTCAATCTCTTTTTTTTTTCCACGTTCGGAAAGCATGTATGTGTGCTTACCTCGGGCATTCCCGGTAAATAGATTCTCGTGGATTAATATGATAGTGGTCGACGCTACGTTCTAGTGTGTCGCTTGTAAGAGTGTGACGACGATGGTCTGTTCTTTAAAGTTCAGCGCTACGCATAGATCTGCTAGTATGCCATTTTATAAATAACGGTTTGTCCCAGGTGTGTCACAGACAGTGGCACAAAATTCCTCCCGGCATCGGCCTGTCAGTCATGTCCCCAGCACTGAGAGGCTGATCGTCCGTGCGCGGGCCAACGGCGGGCCGACGTTGGCCCGATTACCTTGTGCGCATTGGGGAAAGACAGGAAAGTTGCTATAGGGAGGTGTACTTAACCCTTCCGTGCCAATGGACGCATATTTTGTTTCTGGAAACTTTGTGTGTACAACAAACAAAAGGCCACAACTGCCCAAGGGACATGGGTACGCGTTGGTCTCAGCAAGAGCAGTTGGATTGTGATCAGTTGTCCTCGGCATTGAAAGACTTATTCTGATGGACATATAGTTCTGATTCAGATACACAGACGGACACAGGGTATGTTGGGTCCCAAACTCGGAGTTGACCCAACCTCGGCCAGAGTGACATATACTATGTAATGCTGAAAAATAGTAAGTTACATTAACTTTTCAGCTTGAATTACTACAAGTTCTCAAAATGGATATAATAACGGTTATATCAGTGATTAGCCATCCCATTGGCCTACAATTTCACAGACGTTGGTGTGACATATAGTGCTCACAAAAAGTAAGGGACATATTACTTGTTGCATGAATTATTAAAATATTCCCAAAAGTTTAAACATTAATCAGACCAAAAAGGTGACTGCAGTTTGCAGATGTAAGGTGTTTCTGGCATTTTAGGAATTCAAGCGGTCGGCGCCAAACTAATCTGGCACTACCCTTGAATTATCATGGTCGACCCATCTCCTGCTGTAGTGCGTCAGGGCTGAATGGGTTAAACAAAAGTTACGTTAGTCCTTTTGTGCAGCGTTATTGTAAGACAATTTTATGTTAAAAAGGAAATTGTGAGCTACTAACACCTTAACACTATTTTGGTACCATCTTTGAACTATCATAGTCGGTCCATATTGCGTTTTTGTTTCGATGAAGGCTACAAAGATTGATTCAAAACGTTTATACCATTCGCTTTATATCGTTCATTTTATACCAATCAAAATGGATTGTCAGACACATAGGTTTACATAAATTACTACGGCTTCCAAAGTACACAAGTCGACGTGTCATTAGCACTACGTGTCGATAGATTGACCTACGGTGGCTCTATAATATATGGGTTATATGGGTTAATTCAACGTCAGAGAGTCCCAGCCGTCCAAAGAACATGAGCACAAAGTATTTTCAGCAAGAGGTATAGATCCTCATGAGCCCCCGCAACTGCGGGGGCTCATGAGGATCTATACCTCTTGCAGTCGGGTGCGGTTCATTTTTTTTTTTCTTCTCGAAAGTCACGCGATTAAATCGGTCAATTCATCGGTCGACCAGAGAGAGAGAGAGAGAGAGAGAGAGAGAAAGGAAATAAAATAAAATAGCCAACATACAATCGCTCTCCGTCTGTCCCTCCATCATCCATCCATTCCACCAAAATTCCCTACATCACTCCCTCCCTCCTTTCCTTACTCCCTCCATTTCTCCATCTCTCCATCCATCCATCCATCTAGGAAATGTTACTGACAGAAATGCTTTCCAAAGGACACGCAATAGTTCTGCCTATTAACATTAGGTCATCTGATTACAAATTGCTCTACAGTCAGAGATTCGATAGAGCATGTGCAAAAATAATTATTGAGCTATTTTACCTTCAATCAGTTTCATTCTGTCATTATCGATTTTATGTTCAAATCCCTCAGTTTGAGGATTCTGAACGTGGAGCATTGAGGGGCACAAGGGTAGGGACGGACTTTGCAATCTATGTAAGGAATTCCGATGCCGCCGTTATCAGCGTCAGGTGTAGATCTATTGACCCGTAGTGCTATTGCAACGTAGGCTCGTGTACTTTGGAAGGCGTAGGTCTATCGCTATGTAGTTCTAACGCCCGCCACAGGTCTAACGGCCGTAGTGCTGGAACATTACATGATATATACATGCCAATACGTCATAAGACGAACATTTTATTACGCAAAAGATTTATGTGTATCTGGCTCGTGCGGTACGGCTTTTTTACCAGTGTGCTCTCGACACTCTGTCTTACAACTAACACTTGGAAAACAACAGTTCAAAGGCCGGTTGCCCGGCGACACTAGGCGTAGACGTTTTTGATAGGTGTTGCAGCATACTTACTGTAATAGACACATGCTAGGACTCACTTTTGGAATGCGTGCCTCAAATCCGAGCATCGCGCCTGTTAGTACTTGCACGAATAACAGCTTGCATACACAAACAATTATAGCTTCATTTTCAGTCGTTTTAGAGTAGGATCGGGGGGGGGGGGGGGGATGGGTGAACGATTTCTATGTCTATACCTCGCCCCCCTCATCCCTCTGGAAGAAAAGAGGAAGAGGTGTGAGGTGTAAAAGACATACTAACCATAATAATTATGACTACTCCGACAAATAACACACTCATTAACCCCTACACTGCCAGGGGACGTAGATCGTGGTTATATATGGGTTAATTCAACGTCAAAGAGACCCAGCCGTCCAAGGAACATGAGCACAAAGTAATTTCAGCAAGAGGTATAGATCCTCATGAGCCCCCGCAACTGCGGGGGCTCATGAGAATCTATACCTCTTGCAGTCGGGTGCGGTTCATTTTTTTCTCTCGAAAGTCACGCGATTAAATCGGTCAATTCATCGGTCGACCAGGCATGTGTAGTTTACCGTGGCTTGGCGCAATGGTGGACTAGCTCGTACTCCTCGCACTAGACGCAGCGCTTGGTGTCCGGCTACAATGATTTTGGCGTTAGACTCGTGGCACTGCGCCGCTTCGGAACAGAAAATGATGTAAACAAGAAAATAGTTACGTCGCCTGAAAGCAAAATAATGGCACGTTATTGTTGTAGATAACTGCTCTTTGAAAAAACTCTTTGCGGAAAGAAGAAACAATTTTGTACCACGAGTCGAGCGTCTTTCCTTAAGGCCCCGCCACACGTGCCGGTTGTGCCCCGATTTTGAAGCCGATTCCGATCCGATTGCGATCGGATGACGTCAATTATCCGATCCGGTCCCAATCGGCTGGGAATCGGGTGTCTAGAACCTGCTCTACTGATTTTTCCGATCCGAATCGGTCCCGATCGTAAGCTTCAACCAATCAGAGCGCGTCTCGCAAAGCATGTCGTTTCAGTTTGCAAATGGCGGAACACGCCTGTTGTGATCAGTACTACCGCCGTTGCTGATGTTTCGCACGCCTCTTCCCGAATATGATGCAAAACTGCTGATAATGCAAGCACATCATCATCACTGTCAAAACTAGCAGCCATTTTGCAGAACAGGTACGACTTTAATCTTCGGTTCAAACCGGTCGGCTAAATAAAGTCGGGGGATGTGTGGCAGTGCACACGTTTTTGCAGTCCGGTCCGATCACCTACCGATTCGAAACTGATCGGGAATCGGCCTCAAAACCGGGCATGTGTAGCGGGGCCTTTAGACACTAACGAGGTTACGCTTGCAACGGACGACTACCATCAGCGAACGAAAGCAAAGTCACGTGACATTTTACGAATGCGGTTTTCGTCGTCGTGTATCTCTTATCGAGAAAAAAAAAAATCAAGGCAGGTAGTTGTTGTGGTCAGATCGAGTTAGCCCTTTGCGTGTCCGTATCGGTTTTTGTCGCGATGATTTCTACAGGAATCATCGCAAAAAAAGTCCGATACGGACACGCAAAGGGTTAGTAAACGGTTATTTTTTGTGCTTTAATTTGTGATTCTCACATTTATATTACTGTACGATGTAAGAGACAGTCTCTATAGTTTTTTTTATGGGTGAATGAATATGGAAGGTGTTTCAAATTTGTTTAAAAATTGGTGTGCTGTAGTTTGATAAACATGAAGAAACACAATAGCCAGTCATTCTGAACTGGGTAGATCAAAAGCAAAAGCAGAAACATAACGTCATTGTGAGCTTATCGTCATGAATCGGTTTGTGGTATAGGTTCTGTACGTAACCGAATCGTTTTGCAAAACAGTATCATGACGTAAGTCTACAAAGATGTAATGTTGGTGTTCGTGCAGTGCAGTCGGTCCCGTTCAAAACGTAACTCGCACAATGATTCAGCATCGTAAGATGATTCAGAACGAATGCGCTTTTGTTAGTTCAGTGATTCGTTCGTTTCAAACGTAATCTCACTACTATCTGCGGCGGAGACGAACACGTCATGTTTTCAGAATTAAGATTTATTTCTGGCGTAACATTATTAGTTGTATTCAAAGTCGAGGACTTTAGCGCGACAATTCTACCTTTGACACTGAACACCCTGATCGCACCTCAAGGGCAACAAGAACCAATGGCAAAGCCTAACTCGCAATACAACGTTTTTGTCTTGAATTATATATAAGTATAACCCTTGCTCGGTGCTTTCATTACTTTCAGTACCCAAGAATGCTAGTGGAATTGGCGCTTCGGAGTCTCAGTCGAAGGCATTGTCTGATTTATGATATTTCGAGTAAAATATATGTATTCTAAGTAGTACATAACGCGTGCGTATAACTTTCTTGTTGCGTAACCCCCTTAGTTTTTCAAGATTCAAGATTCAAGATGACTTTATTGTTGCTGTAATAGAAGATAATCATACACAGCAAAAATTGTCTTGCCACCGCAGGTGCTGCTCACATTCACTCACTCGGACTTTCCACAAATTACAAATAACAGAGCTACAAAATGGACAATGACTCGGGATGGGTGAAGCCCGTTGCCAAGGCATCTAATGTCCGGCGCCTGTGACCTCATCCCCACCCGAACCTCCCTGACAAAAACAAAATGCTAAGACAGCCCTATGTCTCCTGAACACACTAGTATATGCTCTTTTGTTAAATTCCTACTTGACTAAAGCTAGTACATAAAAATACAAGTTAACAACAGAAAAAAATACCGTCGAAAGGAAAATAGTCTCCCATCTAGGCAACATAAAACAACGGTCAAAGCTGCACCTGGAGGCCCGTTGCTATAGTACAGCGCCGGTGTTCAGAGGGCACCGCTCCGACTATCTGGCTATTTGTTTCTGTGCCGTTTTAACTACAGTTTGTTTATTGTCGATGATATTGTCAAATTTGTCATATGTTTGAGCTTTTTGGATGTGTGTGAAACTGGTAACAACGGAATAACATAACATGTGCAAACAGTTGTTTGTTTGTTTGTGGTGTTTTTTTACTGCATTTTTGTGCGCAGCGGTTTGACTGAATAAAGGTTAGTTCGTGTTGGTCAAAGCCGTATTTAGAAAATAACATGTTTAGCGAGTACGTGGCGAAAGTAGCATGTAGCTATATGGCTTTCAAAGGCGACTAACGAAACATTTAGTCATCTGGTAGATTGGGACATCTTGACTGGGACATTACCTCGTCTATGTCATCATAAGCAACATGACACTTTGGTCAGTAACTATTATATCACTTTCATAATGATATTACAGCTACTTGTAATATTTATAAAGGTCATTTACATCATCTATTACCCTTTGTTTACACCGTAATCCTATTTTTGCACCTAGTCGCTTGACATAACTGGCTAAAGAAGGCTAGTAGAGTATGGTGCTGGGTGTTCTTTTTTTTGTTGTTTGTTTGTTTGTTTGCTTTTTTCCATCATACTTATCATTTAGTCATTTGTCTTTTGCATGATCCTTGTCCAATGCTAAAACGTCGAATGGCCGGATTGATTGCATTGAAAACTGGCAGGTAGGGTGTTCAAAATGATACCACTATTATTATTATTTTCTGGCACAGACCTTTAACTCATGGCAACCCGACGGCCGTATTTCCCAAATTGTGGAGGCGTCATCTAATGACTATGCACCAGTTGCAGGAGATGTATCTACCATGATAATTCAAGGGCAGTGCCAGATTAGCTTGGCGCCGACAGGCGCCAAGCTAATCTGGCACTACCCATGAATTGTCATGGTCGACCCATCTCCTGCTGTAGTGCGTCAGGGCTGAATGGGTTAAGCGGATAAACCAAGAGAATTGAACTGTAGATTGAATAAGAACAGAAGGTTCCCATCTGTCAGAGCTGGCCTTCCTGTACTTTCACCACCTGGGTGACTATCTTTGAATGGATGGCAAGGAACTGATGACTGGCACATGCAGAACTAGAAGCTCTTAGAGTAAGCTTCCCCCTACCAAGATCAGTACCTCCGTGTTTTTCCATGACGATTTTCTAGCATGCACCCCAATGATAGGATAACGTGATTCCTGGCAGGCATCAGCATCCGAGATGTCCTTCACCCTTGCCAGTCTCATCTACCCAGTTCTGATATCTCCCTACTTTCTTTTTAATTTCTTAAACAAACGTCACAGGCGCATCGAGTTATAGAACGTTAAAGTTGTTCCCCCTAGATGATTTAACACATTCTAGCCCATGACCGAAATCCCCAAAGTTTGAAGTTGCCCTCTGAAGGACCTTATTACAATTCTAGAGACAGATCGAGCATGATAGTTGAAGGGTGGTGCCAGAATAGCTTGGCGCCTATGGGCGCCAAGCTATTCTGGCACCACCCTTGAACTATCATGCTCGATTCATGTCTTGCTGTGGTGTGTCGGTGCTGAAGGAGTTAACGGTTGCTGGGGTTTGGGCCACAGGGTTCTGGCGGCTGAGTTATATCAAAAGAAGTTGTTTCACATGTTGACATCTCACTCTTTTGGCCAAACCTCACCAGTAAAGCATATCCAGAAATGTATCGAGTTCTGCACGTATTACATTCTTTATCAAACAGACAAACGAACAAACACACAAACAAACAAACAAACTAGCACGGGCGTGCATACACAAATTGAAGTTTACAATTATTTCATGAAACGGTCGTATAAATTAACTCATTCAGCCCCGACACACGACAGCAAGACATGGATCGAGTATCATAGTTCAAGGGTGGTGCCAGAATAGCTTGGCGCCCATAGGCGCCAAGCTATTCTGGCACCACCCTTGAACTATCATGCTCGATCTGTCTCCAGAATTGTAATACAGTCCTTCAGAGGGCAACTTTAAAATTTGGGGATTTCGGTCCTTAGGTAGAATGTGTTAACACGTTCTGCCCCAGGATCGAAATCCCCAAATTTTAAAGTTGCCCTCTGTAGACTTTATTACACTTCTGCAGACAGATCGAGCGTGATATTTCAAGGGTGTGTGTGTGTGGGGGGGGGGGGGGGGGTCTGGTGCCAGAATAGCTTGTCGCCTGTGGGCGCCAAGCTATTCTGGCACCAGCCTTGAACTCTCACGCTATATCCATGTCTTGCTGTGGTGAGTCGGGGCTGAATGAGTTAACGAATTATCGGACCCGAGAGGCGTCAGGAACCACTGGCAAAGCCCAACTAATAATGCAACGATTTCGTCTTCAGTGGTATACCCAGTATAATTTCCAAAATAAGCTCAACCACTTACGCACGTGAATTCAGACGTAACGGACGAGCATTTTATCACGACTTTTGGGTGTACAATTCTCTCATGGTGTGTTTTTCAAAAGTGCTTCGTTGACATAAATAAGAATGTGCTGACAGTGCATTTTCTGCTGTTTATGCGATGATATAAAACACAGATGTGTCTCTGTAAGTACTAATTAATATTAGGGTTATGCAAATTATACCTGCAGGTAGTAAATGCGAAGGTGTATTCAAAAGGTAAATATAAAGTTGTTTGTGATGGCAGACATTTTTTTCCCATTTCACGTGCAGTCCAGCCATCAGCGTAAAACAGGCCGGAAGTTCAATTAGGAAGTTGAAAGTGGAATGGGATGATCAGTTATTTGTTGTCAAACAGTTTTTGTGCAGCCTGCCGTGCTAGAGACGCCTAAAATGGCGACGGGCAAGGGTTCATAACTCTTGGCAAAAAGCAACGCTGATTCAGCAAAATCAAGTGCCTGGTTCACTTGTTTCACTCATTGACATCTGAATTCATATAAGAACCAAAATCCCCCAGTTTGTAACATAAGATATCATGCATTGAATGATCGCGTACCCACCGTGTGCAGGCCTTTGCACGAAGATAAAACTGCAGTTACTGAAGCGCTGCCCCTTGCATGAGTTAACTCATTCAGCCCGACGCACGTATTCCTACATTCTGGAGGCGTCATCTAACGACTATGCACCTGTTGCAGGAGATGGATCGACCATGATAATCCAAGTGTAGTGCCAGATTAGCTTGGCGCCTGACACTACCCTTGAAATATCATGGTCGATCAATCTCCTGCTGTACTGCGTCAGGGCTGAATGGGTTAATGGAAAATACAAGACTGAAATTCTAGTTGGAAGTATTTTCAGGGGTTTTTCCTCATGAATATTTATATAGAATTCTAGCATTCTATCCTGACCGTGCGCTGTTTGGCCCCTTCCGACACTCTACCACTAAACCCAGGATTTTTTTCTCTCGCCAATCTCTGGACACATTACAAACAAATTTTCCCCTGAATTAGCAATGTTGGTTTCAAACGAGGCGTATCGTTGGCTGTGTCGTGATAAGCTGTCAGCTGAAGCCTATCGCTACAGGAAACAATGTTCAGCATCTGCCGCCCGGCATGCAAGCTGAAAAATAACACCTCCAGATAAGATTGCAGTATACTGGATAACCAGGGGCCTATCGCCAAAGAGTGAGAACGTGCACGCGAGGATGCTAATAACTACTGTTCAGTTGGAAATGCTTCGAAGTTTCCCGATACACCTCGCAGCAAGCAAAGGTCCTTGACCCCACGACGGCCGCAGTGGGTCCGCGCACGGTTGTGCGCGGTCCAACTGCGGCCGGGGTGGCCCGAAGATATTTTGCTACTGGGGCAGGGCAATGTAATTTTTCGGACATGGTCCCCACCGCTTCCCCCCTTCCCCTCCCCTATCATTATGTTTTAACTCATTCTACCCCAGACACACCGCAACAAGAAAAGGATCGACCATGATAGTTCAAGAGTGATGCCAGAATAGCTTGGCGCCTATGGGCGCCAAGCTATTCTGGCATCACCCTTGAACTATCATGGTCGATCTGTGTCCTGCACTGCAATGCAGTCTTCAGAGGACAACGGCAAAATTTGGGGATTTCGGTGTTGGGGTAGAATGAGTTAAATTACCTGCGCCCTCCCGATGCCTTGGGTAATATGTCGCGAAAAAAAACTATAGGGACCCCCTCACCCCCCGGCCTTGCCCAGTAACGGATCGCTTTTGAGTCTACAATTACATTATGTGTTTGTGATTTTAGACCTAACGGTTTAGAGACATATGGTCCACAGAGCAGCACACACTGTGTAGCTTAACCCCTTAACTGTTAGAGACATAAAACTTCATGTAAACAACACAAAACAACAACAACAAACTTCAGACTCCATCACGTTACTTGTAAACGTAAGAACCACTTCATCCCCCCCCCCCTCTCACTCCCCCCCCCCCCTGTCCCCGCCCTCCTTCTTATCCTGCCCCCTACCTTTTTTGTCTTTTTTCTATTTTTACATTTTATTTATTTTAGTTTTTTAGTTTTTTTATTTTAGGTTTTCACATTTAGTGATAGGCTCCTTGGATTTTTGATTACGGCCTATGACTGCATTGTCTGCTATACTTCCTCAGCTTGACACTGTGCAGTTTCCTTCAAGCGCTTAAACCTAGGTCCCTCGTCAATCTAAGAAATAGATCAGAAATCTAACGACCAACAAGAGGTATAGATTCTCATGAGCCCCTGCCGGGACTAATGAGAATCTATGCCTCTTGCAGAAGGAAGGTGCTGGCTGAGGCAGTTGATTAACGTCGTGTCGATTCTTATCTTTCCGTGCACGTGCGGGAGAATGACACGCTCGGCTGCGCGTGCTCGGTTTACGCACACGCACCCCCACGCGCAATTGTTCTTCCATTAACCCATTCAGCCCTGACGCACTACAGCAGGAGATGGGTCGACCATGATAATTTAAGGGAAGTGCCAGATGAACTTGGCGCCTGTCGACGCCAAGCTAATCTGGCACTGCCTTTGAATTATCATGGTCGATCCATCTCCTGCAACTGGTGCATAGTCATTAGATGACGCCTCCAAAATTTGAGAAATACGGCCGTCGGGCTAAATGAGTTAAGTAATAATAAAAGCTGACACCTATACCCTTACTTAGCAGTTTTTGCAACACATGTCTGCAATACTTTCTTTTTTAACCCAGGAACACTCAAGACTTGTTTCTTGCTTGCAACTGTAAAGAAGAAAAACACGTCTGCCAAGTTTCTTTGTGGAAAAAAAGTGTTGAAGACAGGACATAAACTATATAACCTGAAAAACTCACGGCAATGAAATCCTGTATGGCACTTCTTTAACAAAGTTTGTTACTATTTTTAAAAAGATTTGTTTATGCCCTATTTAATTTCAGGGGCGAATCGGGAGGGGGGGGGGTTACAGGGGTTCCGGATCCCCTCCCACCCCCCACCCCACCCCCCCCCCCCCCGACCCAAAATTCTTTAAAATGCTATAACAAAGTCCATTTTTATGGTTGTTTGGAACTCCCAACCCCACCTCACCCCCTACGCCCCAACCCCCCTCCGGTTGTTTGATATTTTGGCGAATGGTGAGAGTCTTAACACACGCACGCCCCCCACCCCCCCACTCCCCACCCCATATCAGACTGACTGGCGAGACTTCTACTTATTAATTAACTAACTAACTTACTTATTTACTTACTTACATTAATAAAAACTTGATAGATTTCTTTTATTGTGCATGTGTTGTTATGCACGTGCAACTGATGACTGCCTTATCCCTCTTATTTATTAACCCTTTGGCTGTCGGTAGCGCGTTTTGTCACGATGATTCCTGCAGGAATCTTTGCGACAAAAACCGCTACCGACGGCCGAAAGATTAAGTTGTATTCTCCAGGCAATACTCTATGAGTGATATATTTCTCAATAAAAGGGTTCTCAATGTTTTTCCTGTCTTAACAAAGTCCTCATCCCATCGTGTTAGCCTACATTCATAAGCCGCCAAATAAGTATAAGCACGCGTAACAGGGGTTTCCTTCAGGCCCTTTAACACGTTCGCGGCAAGCCGCGAATCCGGATGCGCGGCATAAGCCGCGCATCCGGATGCGGCTGGCCGCGAATGAGTTAATTCTTCCATCGGGGGAACTCTCCTATACGGAAGGAGAAGAGCTCAAAAGTCTTTCATTTAACGACAGCTTAAAACAACCCTATTTGTGCAACATTATTCCAAGCCTACCAAACTATATATATAAGGCGGTATTTACTATTATCACCTTCACTGCCGAGAAAAAGTAAACACTACTATCCCCCCTGCAAGAGGCATATAGATCATCATGGGTCCCCACAGTCGCAGGGGCCGCATGATGGATCTATGCCTCTTGCTGAGACCTATTTGTATCCATTGTTTTCCTTGGGCGGTTGTGGCTTTTGGTCCGGAAGAATAAAAATAGATTTTCAGAAACAAAATATGTTTCCAGTGGCCGAGAAGGGGTTAACCTTTGTTCTTTGGAGAAGGTCGCGTTCTACGTCTCGTGAGAAAGTGTCTGATGGCTCAACACAGAATCAACAGTTAACCCTCTGCGTGTCGATAGCGGCCGTTTTTGTCGTGATGATTCCTGTAGGAATCCGATCACGACAACAACCGCTACCGACATGCAAAGTGTTAACCACTACTTAAACACCACTGACCCATGCAGACCTAAATATGTTAAGTTGGTAAAGTTTCAAAATCTAAACACTCTTGGCCGTTATCCATTGTCAATCTTACGTCCGGTCCCAGCATGCACCACGACCCGGCTCACATAGTCTCACGTGACAACGCTGTCTGAGTGTGTGTTCCTTTTCTCATTTACACTTCAACTGGCTCCACCGTCTGTCAGCAGAATATAAATCTTTTCGCCGTTTTGCGGTCGGTTGACAAATCGTTACTATAGTGCCCGGAATCCTACACTTGTAAAGTCCTTTGGCAATGGCTCTTCAGTGAACAAATTCCCACAAAAGTGCCTGTCAGTGGACTTAAATGGTGTAGATTTCCTTGAGCTGTTTTCAGTCCGACCACTTTAGTGCGTTTGAGCTTGGGGCCGCTCCTGCGCAATACAATAACTCCGGCCGGCCGCAGTAAGTTGTACGTTTAAACTCAAATGGCTCCTTAATCCCGCGTACCGTGCCAGGCGACGCAGCCTGTGTTTCTGCAACTGATCTTCGTTTGTTCATGATAAAAAAAAAATAACACAACTTGACGTACCAGGAAAATGGATTCCGACGCCCTACAGCACGAGATGGATTGACCATGATAATTCAAGGATAGTGCCAGATTAGCTTGGCGCCTGAAGGCGCCAAGCTAATCTGGCACTACCCTTGAATTATCATGGTCGATCCATCTCGTACAACCGGTACATAGTCGATAGGTGACACCTTCAAAATCTAGGAAATGAAGCCTTGGGCTTGAAAGAGTTGTACGTGTTGGATATTTGAAATAAAAATACTGAATGAATATGCACCATGCGCCTTCTAACTCATTCAAAGTGTCCCGCATCAATAGCTGCGGAAGTGTTCTATAGCGTTGCCGGCCCGCCGGCAACGCTAGACGACACTTTTGCGGCGATTGATGCGAGGGCGCTTTGAATGAGCCAAAGAACGCATAATATTTTGCCGCTCAAAGGCATAGCGATAATACACAGTTCACAACGTAAAGCATTCCTGGGTCTTTTACATGTTTGCGAAACAGGAAGACTGCGTTGTTTGTGCATTCTGGTATTCATATGCGCACATCTGTCACACAGGAAGTGCGGACTTGCATATTTTGACGTCTGCTCTGAGTGTGGTTATGTGCGAAAATTGTGACACGTGAGTGCCGTGTTTCGAGTTTTCGTGATTCTTGAAATACTGTAACCCTCGTCGTTGGTAAAAATGTCATGAAATAGTCGTGGTTCAAATTTTAAAATTCGTGATTCGTGATTGACGAAACGAAGTCTTCGTTTGACCGTGACAGGAGCAATCCTTTGCCATCTCATCCCCCTGTGCACCGTACCTCCTGTCTTTCGATAAGCCAGTGGAATGTTCTCCACAACAAACCATTGCAGGTTCGCTTTCTCGTGTGTCAAACGTTGTCGGGGGAAAGGTCTCATATAGGAAACGTAGCACAGTTGCAGTTCGCCTTCATTTATCAGTGTTCAGGTCGTACTTTAACCCTTTTGTACAAGCAGCGACTGGTACTTTAACCCTCATGTGCGTGCAGCCGTAGGTATTGTAAAACCTTCATGTGCATGCAGCCATAGTTACTGCACACCTCTCCTGTGCATGCAGCTATAGATACTGGTAACCTTTTGCGTGTCGGTAGCAGTTTTTGTCGCGATGATTCCTACAGGAATCATCGCGACAAAAACCGCTACCGACACGCAAAGGGTTAACCTCTCTCGTGCATGCAGCCGCCGGTACTAGTGTTTACAGTGGTCGGTGGCTGCAGGCACCAGAGGGTTAATGGTAACAGCTGTCCCTGCCCCCCTTCGCCTAATTTTTACTAGGACCGTCCGCAAACACTCTGGTGGTCAGTATGGACGTTAACTCATTCGAGACGTGCCGTCTCCGAATACGCGGCTTAAGCCGCGTATCTGGAGGCGGCATGTCTCGAATGAGTTAAACACTAATCAACAAACCCTCTGTCCAGCACGCCCTTTAGTGCGGGGATGTACCTGCACTAGATGTCGACGGCTGACCACATAATCGTTCCTCTCTTTACTGTCGGCCATATCGACCAATTTGTCTGTCAGAGAAAATTATTACTGGAGCAACCAGTTTGATATGTGTCTCTGGCGGAAGGAGGTAGAGAAGGTTAGTTATTTAGTTATTTGTGTTTAACGCCGAGCAGGCAACTAAGGCCATCTCACGGCGGAGGTAGAGAAAGAGCCGGAATGGGGAAGGATATGTTGTACCAACTAAAGCATCTGACGCTCTTTGAATCTTAACCCCTTGACTGCCTTGAGAAAAAAAAGTGAAAACGATCCAGTTGCAAGAGACATAGATCCTCATGAGCCCCCGCGAATGCGGGGGCTCATGAGGATCTACGTCTCTTGCTGAGGTCAGTTTGAATCCATGTTTCTTGGTGCTGGCGGTGGCTTTTGGTCTTTGAATGAAACAATAATATTTCAGAAGAAAACATGTACACATAGTGTACGTTCGGTGGCAGGAAAGGGGTTAAGATCGTTGGGACAGTACATTCAGAACAAGTCAAGTACTAGTATTATTGTATTACGGGTTAGGTTTTGCCAGTGGTTCTTGTCGCCTCGAGAGTCCGGTCGGGTGGGGATGGGGGGGCGGGGGGTGGGGGTGGTGGGGGCAATAGTGGTGGTAAGAGTCGAGAGGCGACAAGAACCACTAGCAAAGCCGAACTCGTAATACAACGATTTTGTCTTCAACTGTAAAATACATAAGCGTGAAGTGTACCCTTGAAAGGACTCCAAACTTTACTTGTGACGTGGAGATTCAGGGGACGTAATTCTCCATACTTCCGACTATCAGTCAACAACTTCGCGCGAAACGCATTCGCCTCAAATTTCTCTCTGATTTTTTTTTCCCTTTAATTTAACACATTGTCAGTCATTCTTTGGTATGAAATTGGTAATATAGGCCTTACACAACGCGTGCATACAATTATATTGCTGCGTAACCACCAGTCAATTATTCAACTTTTTGTTTCTTCACCGTGTCGAATGCAGTCAGTATGTGATAGCTGCAAGCAGACTGTCGTAATGTATTTCACTATTTGTGGTACGTGAGTCGTTGTCTAAAGCTTGCGCATGCGTGCGCGAGTTGTGAGTGCGCGCTTAGAGTTATAAGTATTATAAGATAAGCGCATTATAAATACCGTAATTATTATTTATTATTATTTTTTATAGGGCCTTCACTTCGGTTGAATTTTTCTGTAGTATCTAACTTATCCAAGTATTCAGTTGTGTTTTGTATAAAGCTGGTCCCAGGGGTATCACAGAACACCTACATATATACTGATCAACAAAAGAAACGCGAAATTCGAGTGAATGTTGTATTTGTATGATGAATCCACGAAAATACAAGTTACACTATTTTTGATAGCCAGTGTACGCGCAACAACATGTAAACATACAGTCACCGTACTGTAGTAACCGTGTTACCCTCCCTGTGCGCGAGGCACCCGTATTGGTTAGGACGCACGGTGTATGCTTTTCACGCACGTGCATACACTGCAGAGTGATGTTGGGTCATGAACTGTGTTCAGCAATGCAAGGCAATAAAAAAAAAAATCAGCAGTGTTACGCCTTCTGTCACTTTTGCCTTTGCCACATCAACCATGCCAAGACTTAGTGCTCCCCAACGAGAATGAGCTCTTGGGCGTTTGGAAGCCGGAGAAGATCCACAAGCTGTGGCAGTGGCCTTTTGGTGTCATATTTCGACCATTTACAGGCTGCAGCAATGCTATCAGGCCTTCTGCTGACGTTCCCCGAAGCGGACGACCACGTGTGACAACTCCACGGCAAGACCGCCACATTTTCCGGGCTCACGTGCGAAGTCGCTTTCAGCCGGCCGAGAAAACAGCAAGAGAGGTTATCGGCAACCACCAGCCACCCATCAGTGGCCAGACAGTGCGACAACGGCTAGAGGAGCATAACCTGCACAACAGCCCGAGGGCCTGTTCTTACTGACCGTCATCGCCGTGCACGCCTACAGTGGTCACAGGTTCAGGTCGACTCACTGGATCTGGCGACAGTGGCAGAACGTCCTGTTCACGGATGAGAGCCGCTACTGCATCAGCCATCCAAATACAGGTGTCCATGGTTTCATTCCTAAAACGTCGATAACATCCGTTGTATGGTTTGTTCGAAATCGACTTTCAAATGTTGGATTAAATGTGATTTGAAGGGGCTACTTGGCGGGTTTTTTTTTGTTGTTGTTGTTGTTGATCAATATAGTTCTTTTTGTTGTGTAGCCTCCTAAATTATTTATTTATTGATTTTTTTTAAAAAGAAGTTTGACTATTTTCCCTCCTCTCTAACCCAACCTCTGATCAACACACACCGGTGCACACAAATAAAGACGGGCACACGGCGCTTCCCCCCATTAGTATTCTATACGGGCTCGTGTAGCAACAGGAATTCAGAAAATGACGTAACTGTAAGCTTCACGTCATGGCATCGCCAGTTCCACGACGTTGTGTACACGGTGAGGAATTTGATGTTTCACGTCACACATTCGAACGGCACGCAGCCACTTCCAGGGCCGATTGTTTTCTTCCACACAGCTTCTTTCAGGGCTGACTGTTTGATGGGAGTATGTACCCACTCCATAAAATTTCCCCTTCTTTGAAACATGTACTGATATATTGTATTTATAGCAAATTAATATTCATGAACTTGCTCGATATGCTTTCCTTCCAATAATCCCTTGCAGACCAAACAGATTTAGTCTTGATGCTTGCCTCTATAATGCAAAAACGCTAAATATTGCTCATACTGTCACATTAGCAAGCTCCTTATGCTCACTAGTAATGAAATACTTCTTAGTGTGTACGTACGCTCAAAATTTCTTTCCCATACAAACACATCAACGGAGAATTGACAGCAGCAAACACACAAATCGAATCGCCACATTATTGAGATAGACGACGCTGATCACGGTCCGCTAGTGATAGTGACAACCTTTGAAAATGACTCAATAAACAAACCTGCTGGCATTTTCCGCCATTATCCGTGTTCTAACTACAAGCAGACTTTACTCAACAACACGCACAATTATAGAAAGCACTGATGTCTACACAGACAAACGAAATCTCCGCACTGAGTCAGTCGACAATCCAATACGGGGCACACAACAGGTCAGCATTTGGACAGAGACAAACACACATACATATTAAGAAGTGTCACACCCAGGTTCATAAATACACATATACTAATGGTCAAAACTTAAGGGCCACTTTTTATCGCAGACGCACCGACAACACCACACAAATAATGTAACAATACTTGGAGTCAGTACTTTGCTAATTTATGCTGTAACAATTTCATTTAAGTTTTGAGTAAATCAAGCAATTGTAACAACAGCAGTACGTTAGAATGTTCACCCACCACTCATTTGAAAAGTCACACAAGATTGGTCCAGTCAGTAGCGAGTGTACCCACCGTGTGCAGCCAAGCATTCAATGCAGCGTTGACGCATTGAGTTCAACATGGTTCGGAGAACGTGTTGTGGGGTCGCTTCCCACTCTTGATGCAGGAACTGAGTCAGCTGGGGGACGCCTTGAGGTGGGTGGTGGTTGCTGACTACACGTTGCCCCAGCACGTTCCAGAGGTGCTCGATGGGAGCCAGATCAGATGAACGAGCTGGCCACTCCATCCTCCTATGCCCAGTTGCTCAAGGTACTCATCCACCACACAGGCGCGATGAGGTCGAGCTTTGTCGTCTTGTGGAACAGCATCGTCGCCTATGGCTTGGAGAGCTGGCTGGATGAGGGGCTGCACAATCTCGTCCCGATAGCGCAGTTCAGTCAGGGTGCCTCGGATGAAGTGGAGGGGGATCCTGCCTTCCCTGCTCACGTGCCTAGACCATGACTGAGCCCCCTCCGTGGCGATCCACCTCTTGGACGCATCCATCCGTGAATCGCTCGCCCTGGCGTCTCCAGACCCTCATCCTGCCGTCGTTGAAGGATACAGTGAACCGTGACTCATCAGTAAACAAAACCTAAGACCACTGGAGTCTGTTCCATCTCACATGTTGACGACACCAGGCAACCCGGGCTCTGCGATTAGCTGGAGTGAGGGGTATTCTCATTGCTGCTTTGCATGAAGCCAGGTCAATTTTGCGCAGACGTCGGAAGACTGTGCTTCTGCTGACGTTAACGTTTGCAGCTTGCATCAGTTGACGTCGCAGAGTGGTTGACGTGACAGTTAGGTCGCGCAGAGCCACCACACAGAGGTCCTCCCTTCTGCTGGTGCAGCGCGGGCGTCCTGAGCAGAATCGTTGTTCTGCCCTTCCAGTTTCTTGGAATCGTGCCAGCAGCCTCTGGATCACTGCATGGGACACCCCAAGACGTCTCCCAACTTCTCGTCCAGAAATTCCATCCTGCAGCCATGCTAGCGCCCGGCCTTGATCTACTGGCGTTAGGCTTCGTCGTGGTGGCATGGTTAGGGAAGTGACAATTATGCCCCTACTGTACCGGTATTCAGTTGTAGCGAAACAGAAGTGCTCACTGTTCACGACTGACCCATTTGGCACGTGCATCACGACTTTACCGAGTTTGTCCACCTACCTGCCTTTGGTACGCTTGCCAATATCCCACAGCTTTTCACAAAAAATGACGATGTTTCACGTGCATTTGACACGTTTGTTGAAATTGATGAATTGTTGTCTATTGTTCCCTGTACATTGGACTGTCTAAGGTCAACATTTAACCCATTTGGATCGAAAGAACGTTGTATTTTATTAGCGTACTTGCGATGATAAACAATGGCACAAAAAGTGGGGTAGCCCTTAAGTTTTGACCATTAGTATAGTTATTAATGTCTGTGGTCGCACCTAAGGCAGCTTATCCACCTGTTTTCTCCAACATCGGAGGCGTGCGAGCGGGAATTTGCGCCATGATGAAACATGTTTAGCAGTGTCCGATTTGCTGGGTTCTGTATGTGTGGTGTTGGACGGTAAAGTTCCCTTCAGCCTACGTGTATGTAAACTTCACGTCGCGACACCTTCTTTGTTTCAGAAAAGTATGACGTTAACTCCAGACTATGCGGGCCATAGATTGTGACGCTAAAGAGTTTTGTGGTGACCTGATTTTGTTTAGTACATGTGGTACACACAGTGCCACTATCAGTGGCTCTGAAGGGGTAAAATTCGCGATGTTTCAGCGCAAATCTAAAACAAATGTGAAAATGTCCAGCGAAAATCTGCACAGCTTGAGTGAACCTGGGCGTAAATCTACCCAGTGTAAATGTGTGCTATTCCATTGAGATATTTTATTTGAGTAAATTCAAGCCTTTGTCGATTTATGCTGGGAGGAATCATGCTGTGCAGATTCTCGCTGAGTTTATTTAGTTCTAAAAATAAATGAAAAATCAGAGAAACACATTTGCACTGGGTAGATTACGCCTAGGTGGATTTGCGCTAAGAACACTTCGGTTAGTAGCGTCAAGCTGGGAAGTTTCATGTCCAAATATAGCGAAATTGACCACTTCAGCACCAGTGGCGATAAACAGAAGGCTCCGGTAAAGTTTTGTTTTTGGGTACATACATTATTTTGAGCAACAGTTTGCTTGATATTGTGCCGATAAACAGATGTGATTACTTGACCCGAATCAAATGTCCTCATCGTACGACTCGGACATTTTGATTCGGATCTCGTAATCACATCTGCCTGATATCAAGCAAAATGCTGCTCAATATAATGTAATAACATGGCTCCAAAACTTGCAATAATTAATTATTTATTGTTCAAAAAGTTGAAGAGATACAGAGTTGGCTTAGTAACGAACTCATCCAATGTCTTTTGCCAAACTAGCCTATATCCAAAATTTCAAGTGTATATAATAAATATTACGGACTCTAATTTGGGTCAACCGACTTTCTATAAACGGCCATTTAACTCTTCAATGAGACAGCTAATTTCAATATGCTCAAAAGTGCTTCTAGACACCCCTTTCATAAAGTATTTCACGCCTTTATTTCTAGCTTGTACCTATGCAAACGTCGGAGATTTTCGTGTTTACATCAGCATACGCATATACGCGCGCGCGCACACATGACACACACACACACACACACACACACACACACACACACACACTGCGCTTCGCCACAAAAATACTTTCAACAGCAACGTTAGATTAGCCGCTACACGTGACGTCATTTTGATCTTGTTACTTCTTTTCCACAATCCGCTCTGCGGCCCGCCCGCCTGGTTAGTCGGCCTTTGCCTACGGAACGAGCCCCGACCAACCCGGCCCATTAAAACGTCTGCCGTGATTTTTTTCAATACAGTAGACAAAAGGTGACTTCATTGCATTTCTCTCTCTCTCTCTCTCTCTCTCTCTCTCTCTCTCTCTCTCTCTCTCTCTCTCTCTCTCTCTCTCTCTCTCTCTCTCTCTCTCTCTCTCTCTCTCTCTCTCTCTCTCTCTCTCTCTCTCTCTCTCTCTCTCTCTCTCTCTCTCTCTCTCAAACGGCAGGTTTGTAAAATGGCTGTGTCGATGACGATGTCAATGCCTAAACCGTTGTAAAATACGTTTCATTGATTCATTGATTCATTGATTCTCTCTCTCTCTCTCTCTCTCTCTCTCTCTCTCTCTCTCTCTCTCTCTCTCTCTCTCTCTCTCTCTCTCTCTCTCTCTCTCTCTCTCTCTCTCTCTCTCTCTCTCTCTCTCTCTCTCACCCCCATCACGCCTACCCTCTCCACTCCCTCGGACAACAAAGAAGTCTCTCTTCTTGTGCAGCCGGCAGAGTCGTCAATCACAGGGGATTATCAACCGACGCCCCTTCTATCCGACCACTCATCCCCGACTAATCCCATCACCACATCTACTGGCCAGCCACTTCAGAACGCCCGCACTGATTTTTCACTTGTTGCGGCAACAGTTGATGGTGTAATGTCCACTGCCACGCCCCTTCCCCCAACCCGACCAAACACGAACGCCAGTCCCGCGTCTCCGGGGGATTATCAACCGACGCCCCTTCTATCCGACCACTCATCCCCGACTAATCCCATCATCACATCTACTGGCCAGCCACTTCAGAACGCCCGCACTGATTTTTCACTTGTTGCGGCAACAGTTGATGGCGTAATGTCCACTGCCACGCCCCTTCCCCCAACCCGACCAAACACGAACGCCAGTCCCGCGTCTCCGGGACTGGGATTACGTAATACAGAGGCCGCACCCACCACGGCCCTCGGGACTACCTGTCCTCACGAGGACACCACTGACCCTGATACTCTGCGAGCACAACTCAAAAGTGCTTGTAACCTCATCACGGACCTTCGCGCTGACGTCAGTACACTGTTCAAAGGACTTTCAGCAGCCCTAGCCAGGATTGATCAGCTCGAGAGTCAGCTCCGTGACGAGGCGGTCAAGAGAGCCAGAGATCTACAGGTTACGGAGAAAAGTGTGGGCGAAGTGTTGTCCGGCCTGGACGACAGGATAACTGGTGTGGAGACAGCTCAACACGCCACAGACGGCACTGTCAACCAGCTATCCTCCGCCAAACAGAGCCACAAGCAGCGCCTGAGGGAAATTCAAAAACAGTTGAAAAAGAAATCAGCCACTGCGTCCAACAACTCAGACGTTGCCATGAGTGGTAACACTCAAACTGACCTGTCTGCCAATGTTGATATCTGTGCGTCTCCGCGCCAGGTAACGGGCAGCGCAATCGCTGCTCCCTGTCACCCCTCCCCTCCACCCGTTCTGCAAGAACTGGCCACGGTACAGGCTGTGAGTGCAGCCGAGAAGAGCCCAGAGCGACTCATACCAGTACGGATTACCGGCGGCCTGCCTGAGGTCAACAACGGGTATGACCACGCCAGCAGCCAGCAGCAGCGTAATAACAAAATGTCTCCAGATGAGCAAATACTGCGACATTCAGTGCAGAGTGACACCACCACGCTGGTCATTGGAGACTCTGTTGTTCGCAACATCAAGGCAGAGAAGATGCCCACCTACCCTATAGAAAAAGTAGACGTATTATCTGTCTCTGGCCTGCGGACTGTCCACCTGCTGAACTGGCTCCAGCGACAACACGCGTCCCACACAGCGGTGGCACTGGTGACCTTCCACGTGGGGATCAACGATTGCAAACAGAAGGAAGTGACCAGCGCTGTGTGGGAACAGCTCGTCCGGGAATGCAGGCGGGTATTTCCCGGCGCTCGTCTGCAGGCATCCTCCATCCTGCCGACCGACAGTAGACACCAGCTGTATAGGGCCATCACCGCCTCCAACAGTAACCTGTTCCATGTGTGCAGAAAGCTGGGTGTCACACTGATAGACAACACTCAGGTCTTTACTGCTGTTGATGGGTTGCCGCGTAGAAAATTCTACAGGCGCGGTGACCCCATCCATCCTAGTCGCCAGGGCACCATCAGTCTGGCCCTCAACATAAAGAGAGGAGGGCCAGCTACTGACGTCACCACTCCCAACAACCAGCCTGCAGGTGGTGACCGTCACCGCCGTCAGCGACGTGAAGGACACGCTGGCACCACCAACACTTACGCTAATGTCGCAGCCGGCAGACAGTCAGTGTCCGCTGCAGCACCCAACCTGGAATCGCTCTGTGGTGCATCCAGCTTCGGTGCTGCACCGGAGAGTCAAGGTGGACTGTCAGTGTCCTCTGCTGTAGCACCAGGTCTGGAATCACAGTACAGCGAATCCAGATTTGGTGGTACAGCAGAGAGTCAATGTAGCTATCAGCAAGAAATGCCGGGCCAGTATCCTATGTGGCAGCAACCGCCACTACCACCATACAGTGCCGCATTTCCACAGTATCGCGAGGCCGGACCATGGGGACACTTCAGCATGACGCAACCAACGTATCCTTTCAGCGTCCCCCCGCTCACATACACGCCATACGCACAGCAGGAACCGTGGGCACAGTACAGCCACCCCGTGCGTGTGTATTAGACTCATTTCCAGAACATTCAGTTACTCTTCCTTACATAACTTTGTGCTTTACTTTCCAGGCTAACACTGAACAATATCGAATTGATTTTCTTGCGTCTCATTGCTCATAATTATTGTGTTTGCGCAGAGACGTATTCATTTGTTTTTAACTTCAACCACTGCGCGTGGTCCAATATTAACATTGTCATCCTTTTGACTTCTGCCGACAGTATTCGTGAATACCGATCTTCTCACTCTGTGCGATTTGTGACGCTTATAGCACTAGTACTTGTGCACCGTGACACTTTCTCTACTAGTGCTCTACGTATATTCACACTACGATCATATCTGTGTCCTTTCGCAGCGCTGACTTTATTTCCCCTATCGCGCAGCGGGGTCGTTTAGCTTTGACTGTTGAAGTTTGCTAAAGGGATTAGTCCCTGTTAGTGACCGTTAGTGACCGGTAGTGTGGTCTATATCAGTGAATGCGTAGAAGAAACTCTTTTTTTTTTTTTTTTTCACTTGCCTCCCACATTCTGTGTGTTAGAGCGGACTGATATTCTTTTGCTTTGTTTTATTATTTCAGCTCTTATTTGCCTTTGTATCATTTATAAGCTTTTTTATTTGTACTCTTTGGTATTGACATACATTAGCAATCATGGTGTATGATCGCCAGTTACATATTGGCCATTTAAATGTTTATCATTTAACTAACAAAGTTCCCGATCTGTGTGTGCTCTTGAGTCAATCCAATCCATTTCACTTGTTTGGTGTAACGGAATCGCGTCTCAATCGTAACATCAGCGATGAGGCCGTTTCTATCCAGGACTTCACTGTACTGCGCCGCGATGCGGAATACCCGGGACATACGGGTATTGCAGTATACATTCATAATTCAATTAGCGGTATTACTCGCAGGCGTGGGGACCTGGAGTCAAAAACCGTAGAATGCATTTGGGTTGAGTTAAGGGCAAACAAATCCAGCCCCGTGCTGGTCGGGTACATTTACAGGAACCCAGCATCAACATTTCAATGGTTCGACGACTTTATCGCCATGATGGATAAGGTCAGACAGTCCAGCTCTAAAATTTTGATCCTAGGCGATTTCAATATTAACATGTTTTTGAATAACCCTGCTTGGGAGTGCACCATGTCTATGTTTGGTTTAAAGCAGCTAGTTAAAACAGCAACTCGTGTTAGTCCAACTTCCTCCACCCTTATAGACCACATATATACAACTACTCAATCAAGGGTGATGGCAGTAGACGTGCTTCAGGTAGGGATTAGCGATCACTACCCGGTGTGCTGTTGCTTGGCATTAAAAGCGGATAATTCATTCCGAAAACATCAGCACACGACTATTAGATACAGATCACTTAAACACTTCAACAAGGAAACATTTCTTTGTGATTTAAGTAGCACACACTTTGATACAGTGTACTACCATAATGACCCCAACGATGCTTTGTCTGAGTGGTACGGATTGTTCCTTGGTGTTCTCGATAAACACGCTCCATTCAGAGAGAAACGGGTGAAGAACCCCCAGCTTCCCGCCTGGTTAAGTAAGGAAATCAAGGATGCCATGCAGCTCCGAGATGACTATAAAAGAAAGAAGGATTTTATTGCTTATCGAAGGCAAAGAAACCATGTTAAACATTTAGTGAGGAAAGCTCAAAGGTCACTTTTTCACCGTCTTATGAACGGAAAGAAAGATGTCGTATCTGTGTGGCGAGCGATCAATGCTTTTACGAGGTCCAAAAATACCGCACAATGTACACAGTTATCAGCTGATATCTTGAATCAGCATTTCCTCTCGGCTGCCAGTACGTTGCTAAAAAATACATATTCTGGTCAGTCTTCAGCTGTGTCCGAAAAGCTAAAGACGTTTTGTGCAGAACGGCTGGACCCTGACACGTCATTCAGCATTCCGCTGTTAACGATATACGACGTGGGAAAATCCATCTCGTACTTAAAGAACAAACGTACGTCTGGCCATGATGGTATTAGTAGCTCAGTTCTGAAAATGGCCCTACCGTATATTTTAGATACCTTGACATATATATACAACCTTTGCATAAAGCAGGGGATATTTCCATCTTCTCTAAAAACAGCCAAAGTGATCCCACTACCTAAAACGAAAGACCTTGCCGACCCTAACAAGTTCAGGCCCATTTCGCTACTGTCAACACTGTCGAAACCGATAGAAAGACACATTCACACACACTTACAACATTTTCTAGAAAAACACAAACTCATACATCCATTACAATCTGGCTTTCGGCGGAAACACTCCTGTCACACAGCATTGGTACACCTTGTTGACAGATGGCTTACTGCCATAAATAGCAGTCAAATGACTGGAGCAGTATTTTTGGACCTTTCAAAAGCATTTGACCTCGTCAATCATGAAACTTTAGTTCAAAAACTTAATGTCTATCAACTAAGCGCAGACACACTTGCCTTCCTTACGTCATATCTGCATGGGCGTACGCAGTATGTCTACGTGAATGGTAAAAACTCACCTGAAGGGGTGATAGAGCACGGAGTACCACAGGGATCGATTCTTGGTCCATTATTGTTCTCTGTCTTCATAAACGACCTTCCATTACATATATCTGACTCCAGTGTAACTTTCAGTCTTTTTGCAGACGATGGAACACTGGACGTTTCGTCATCAGACGTAACATGTATGGTGAAGATTCTCCAAGACAGTTTAAATGAGGTATCTGAATGGTGCAGAAATAACGCCATGATACCTAATCCCACTAAAACCAAATGCATGCTGATTACCACACGGCAAAAGCATCAGTTGAACCCCCCTCCCCTTCAACTAACACTTAATGGCCAGCCTGTGGAGCAAGTCAGAGAACAGCGCGTGCTTGGAATCAACTTAGACGACAAGTTGTGCTGGCAAGGCCACATTACTAAACTGTGTAAAATAGTATCTAAAAATGTATTCCTCCTGTCGAAATTGAGACATTTTGCTGATGAGCCAACAAGGAAACTCTTCTACTATGCCCATATTCAGTCACATTTGGATTATGCCTCATCTATTTGGGACGGTAGTAGCGATGCTAATTTAAAAAGTCTGAACTCGCTCCACAGAAGAGCCATTAAACTTATTGTTGACAGACCCTCAGAAGTCATTAATACTGACAATAAGTTCAAGCTGTTAGACATTTTGCCACTTGAAAAACAGTTTAAGTATAATAAGTTGGTGCTCATGCGCAAAATCACCCTCTCAGAAACACCAGCCTATCTCAATAGTTTGTTCCACTTTGCTCATACGAGGTCCAGTCGAACACCAGGGAACAATCTTGTTGTACCGATGCCTCGACTAGACATTTATAGGTCGTCGTTGTCCTATTCTGGTGCAAAGTTATGGAACTCCATTCCTGCGGATGTTAGAGCCGCGCCATCGCTTAAAACTTACAAGACCAAGCTGCTCAAACATCTAGACAAAACTTAATTTTTCTTTTATTTTGTATTTTTATTTTTATTTTTACATGTAGCACTCCATGCCTTATGCGGCATTTCCCGGATAGTCTGCATTCTCTTCTAACATTAA
>BTPG01000002.1:101780950-101865950 GCA_036245525.1 Semisulcospira habei | reverse complement strand
TGGTAGGTCCCTTCATCAGAGTGACTGAGTGAAAAGGAAAACAATGCATATTCACCGATCTTGATGGGAGCGCACACAATACCTGGACACCTGCCAGCTCAGGTAGATACAGGTAGATAGGAAAGAACTAAACAGACAAACCTTCACACCTGCAAGAGAAACAGATCCCCATGCGTCTCTGCAGACTGCATAGTCGCATGAGGATCCGTGCCTCTTGCTGCATCGGATCAGTTCAGTTGATTGTTGTTGTGATACAAACAAATAAAAAAAATCGTCAGTTTTGAACTTCGACAAGGAACTTGAGATACTGATAACGATAGGAAAGCGTTAATTTTCATCTATGTTTCTTGCTTTTTAATGAGGGCATAGCCCTTCATGCGCCCCAACAAATTTCAGGGGCTCACGAGGATTTATGCCTCTTGCAGGCCTTATGTTCATGTGTTCCTCAACCGGAATAAATAATGGGCATTTCAGCAAGCCGATCTCAGTAGATAGCAGGCTAGTAATAGAAAGGTGATGTCAGATGTGTATTTGTATCTAAGTTTCCATCAATATCAGATTCGACATTTGCCATCTATGCACTGAGTGCGACCTCAGGAACTGAAATAGACTTTCATTTTTTATTATTTGATTGGAAAGGGGGTGGGGGTGGGGGTGGGGGTGGTGGACGGGAGGGGGGGGGGGGCTGTTGCTGTTTCTTTGAGTTAAAGCTAGTGCATTAGTCTGGTATTTGTGTACGTTGGTATGTGTGCAAGGTGTGTGTAATAATAATTTGAAATTGTATTGTTACGTTGTTGTTTTTCACGGACATACAATATAGCGTGTCATATTGGACTTAAACCACGTTGTTGTTTTGTTGATGCTATGTTTTAATATCTGTGTTATGTTGACGTGTGCTGTCGCTGCTTGGAATTTAAAAAAATCAGAGAATTTCTGATGATGTCATCTTGTGTGTCCGTAAACACTTTTGTCGCCTATTGGTGAACGGCGGGCTTTAACTCATTCTACCCCAACACCGAAATCCCCAAATGTTGCCGTTGTCCTCCGAAGACTGCAATGCAGTGCAGGACACAGATCGACCATGATAGTTCAAGGGTGATGCCAGAATAGCTTGGCGCCCACAGGCGCCAAGCTATTCTGGCATCACCCTTGAACTATCATGGTCGATCCTTATCTTGCTGTGGTGTGTCTGGGGTAGAATGAGTTAACTCATTCAGCCCCGACACACCACAGCAACACATGGATCGAGCGTGATAGTTTAAGGGTGGTGCCAGAATAGATTGGCGCCCATAGGAGCCAAGCTATTCTGGCACCACCCTTCACCCTTCGGTCCTGGGGTAGAGTGTGTTAATGCTGGTTCCAGGTTCCTTTAATCGTTGATTTAAAGCGCATTCACGCAAGCACACACGCACGCACGCACGCACGCACGCACGCACGCACGCACACACACACACACACACACACACACACACACACACACACACACAAACATACACAAAAGCGATTCCTGCGATTTTCGATGAGTTTATTTGCATATTCAAAGCACCAGATCAAGCGGATTGGCTAAGAAGGGAACTAGAGAGACTTTGCACGGGGAAGTGTCAATCTACAAGTAAAGATTCATACTGTACACAACTGGAAACACTGCTTTACATACATGACAAAAACCACAGGCGCTGGACGGTGAATCTTTCGAGAGTGGTCGTAACTCGTGATCTAGTGGAAACTCCCAATGTTAGCCCTTGTCATTTGCTGGATTATTCCCCATTATTTTGGGAACACGCATTTATTTAATCAATTGGCTGTCGGTAACGACTTTTGTCGCGATGATTCCTGCAGGAATCATCGCGGCGACAAAACTCGCTTCCGACAGCCAAACGGTTAACCAATAACTGCTACTTACGATACCGGTCGGCGGGAAAGACGCGTAGGTGCACTGTCACTAGTAGCCAAGGAGTTAAATGACACAATATAGAATAAAAAGAGGGAGTTTGACTGAGGCCGAGAGGAATAACCACTCTCGACTGATCCACCAGGGGGCGCTTGTGACAAAACAAAACAAAAAAAGAAGAAAAGAAATCCTACATGTCACTGAACACAGCACAAAATAAACCACATAGAGAATATGTATACACCAATGTGCAAACTCTACAGAATTGGGTGGACATAGTTTGACCAGAATTAACGGACACACACAGTACTTAGAAGTACATAATTATTCATACCATTCGCAAAATGTGTACTTTGTGTCACGTCCTGATAGCAACTAAGACTGTGTTGCGCGTAAAGAAGTCACACATATTCCAGATTCAAATAAGACTAATTCCTTAATCGTAAGTAGGTCAAGTGGATTTAAAGCCCGGACAAACATTCCATATAGTGAAATCTTTTTCTGTCATCGACAAATTTAACCCATTTAGCCCCGAAGCCCAATAGCATCGGATAGATTGACCATGATAATTCAAGGGTAGCGACTGATTATCTGGCACTACCCTTGAATTATCATGGTCAAACCGTCTTCTGAAACTGGTAATGGGTAGACCATCGAAACCGATGATGTCGTCGTTGTGCATGACTTCTATTTGTGGGTGCGGGTGTGGCTGACCAAGCCAATCCTGGAGCCACAACTGCGAGGGCAATGGGGGCACTGGAACGTAGCTGTAGGGAGAGTCGACGCGGTCTTTCTGCGAGCTCTGGCACAGGGTATCCGTTCGCGCCGATTTTGTTCAAAGAGCGTGCAGGCTTTCCTCAGGTGGCGGCACTGAAACTGGTACATAGTCGTTAAATGACACCTCCAACATCTAGGAAATGCGGTCGTGGGTTAAAGAATGGCTTAGCGGCTCGAAATGTTACCTGTGAGTTGCGTATAGATAATTATACGCACACAGTAGATACTGAACATGTGCCAAACCAAAATTTAAAAGGCCGATGTTCGGCCAAACATGATAGACTTAACTCATTCAGCCCTGACGCACTACAGCAGGAGATGGGTCAACCACGATAATTCAAGGGTAGTGCCAGATTAGCTTGGCGCCTGTCGGCGCCAAGCTAATCTGGCACTGCCCTTGAATTATCATGGTCGACCCATCTCCTGCAACTGGTGCAGAGTCGTTAGAGTGACGCCTCCAAAATTTGGGAAATACGGCCGTCGGGCTGAATGGGTTAAAGGGAACGGTTATTTGAGCTGGACGTCTTCCCTGCCGGATTCAGATTCTGAGTGACAAAGTCTGTGGCTAAGCACTGATCGCAAATATTGCA
This sequence comes from Semisulcospira habei, assembly GCA_036245525.1. Lineage (NCBI taxonomy): Eukaryota > Metazoa > Mollusca > Gastropoda > Semisulcospiridae > Semisulcospira > Semisulcospira habei. The sequence goes on along the minus strand of BTPG01000002.1, from coordinate 101,862,692 downwards.
TCTGTTGTAACATCTACGCGCTACCACAGAGATCACACATACACTATATGACAATAACATCCAAAGTATTGCTCTACGGTCTAAAGGATCTATGCATCATCATTATCATCATTATCATAATCGTGATCATCTTCTTCATCGTCCAAATGCGTCGTATTCATTATCGCTATATCATCATTCAGTCCGCACCACCAAACACGCCATGTTTCTACCGTCAACATCGCAGTTACGACGTGTAATGCCATACTCTCCGCTCTCTCTCTCTCTCTCTCTCTCTCTCTCTCTCTCTCTCTCTCTCTCTCTCTCTCTCTCTCTCTCTCTCTCTCTCTCTCTCTCTCTCTCTCTCTCTCTCTCTCGCTCTCTCTCTCTCTCTCTCTCTCTCTCTCTCTCTCTCTCTCTCTCTCTCTCTCTCTCTCTCTCTCTCTCTCTCTCTCTCTCTCTCTCTCTCTCTCTCTCGCACATATATTTACCGTCAACATTAATTCATTAATTCATTCTTTCATTCACCTTTTCTCCCACGTTCATCTTTCCTCCAATTCTTTCTCCTCACTTTCTCCTCACTCCATTCTATGCCTGGTGCATGCATATAGGACTACTGCCTCCAAAACATGGGTACAGTGTTCTTGACACAGTCACAAAATTTATACACCACGGTGAAAAGGGAAAAAAGAAGACTGCAAAAGAAAGACATACACTACTTATTATTGAAAAACGTAGTTTGCACCTCGCGAGCTTTTAACTCATTTAGCCCCAAAGCCCAACAGCAGGAGACAGATTGTAGATTTGACCATGATAATTCAAGGGTAGTGCCAGATGAGCTTGGCGCCTGACTGATAATTCAAGGGTAGTGCCAAAAGAGATTGACGCCAAAGAGCTTGACACATAAGGCGCCACGCTCATTTGATTCAGCCCTTGAATTGTCATGGTTGATCCAACTCCTGCAGCTGGTACCAGTCATTAGACGACACCTCCAAAATTTGGGAAATGCGCCCGTGGAGTTAAATGGGTTAAGGTAAAACATTGTATTTTACAACTGTACATGTATATAACTAAAAACATCAGATGCAACATTACATCTGATGGTGGTTTACGACAGAAAGAATCTGCTAAAAAATGGTGGTTATCGATAATTCATTTAAAATATCAGAATAAATCTAGAAGCGTGTTAGTCTGTGATTTTGGACCTTAAGGTCCACAATAACAGGACAGCACACACAATTCTGTGGTAGATAAATCACATGTGTGCATTATTTTTTTTCAGTGATTGACACAATTGTCATAGTTAGTTCAGGTGGGACAATTACAAATTAACCCTAATCATTCGGAATACACCAGTGTGTGAAATAAGTTTGTAAAATAGTTCAAGGGTAGTGCGAGAATAGCTTGGCACCTCTAGGCGCCAAGCTATTTCGGCACTACCCTTGAACTAAAGCCATTGGTCTATATCCCTATCTGTAAGTACTATAATGTAGCTTGCATATGGCTGTGTACAAATTTGAAGCTTTTAGCCTCGCTATGATATGGGTTAAAGACCAAGTTGCATTGCTTTATCAAGACAACAAGTATAGTTGCGAGGAAGTGGCAAACAAATCTACAAAAACGCAATGGTAAAGTCGGCTCTTGCATATATGTTAATTATACTACAGCAAAACCTGTAAAGAGCGACAACCATTATGAGAGATCTTTAAAAGGCCATCATTTAAGTGGCTGTAGCCATGCACCTAAATGATGGTGATTAACTCATTCAGCGCCGACACACCACAACAAGACATGGATCGAGCATGATAGTTCAAGGGTGGTGCCAGAATAGCTTGGCGCCCATAGGCGCCAAGCTATTCTGGCGCCATCCTTGAACTATCATGCTCGATCTACTCTAGAATTGTAATACAGTTTTTCAGACGGCGGCTTCAAAATTTGGGGATTTTTGGTCCTGGGGCAGAATGTGTTAATCCGAGGTGACCTTTTTTCCCCCTTCAAGAATTCTCTTGCGAAAGCACTTGTCTTTAAATACTACTTTTTCTCGCAAAAATGTTGGTTGCTCGAAACAGGTTTTCCTATATTATGATGTATTGCCGGATACGGGAAATACGCTAAAAGTAGGCACACGTGAGTCTTCGATGATTCTGAGTTAGTACAACAACTATTGTATCAAAAGCATTTTTAAAACATGGTGAAAAATACCTGAGTTATTTGTACTGTTAGTACACGATTGCATAGTAGTGTTATCATTTGACCCATTCAGCCCTAACTTACTACAGCAGGAAAGGCATTGACCATGATAATTCAAGGGAAGTGTCAGATTAGTTTGGCGCCACCAGGCCGCTTAGTCATCAGGAGCCAAGCTTATCTGGCACAACTCTTGAATTATCATGGTCGATTCATCTCTTGCAACTGATACAGTCATCAGGTGACACCTCCATGGGGTTAAATGGGTTAACCCTCTTGTGCATGCAGTCACCAGTATGGTAAACATTACCAGTTATTGCACGCACAAGGGGGTTAACATATGACAAGTGTCTTGAAATTGTATTTCTCTCCTCATGTTAATCGTTCTATGTTTAGTACCAAAGCACCAACAAAATTTGGCATTTTAATACTGCATCTAAAATAATTATCGACTTTCAATTCTTCGCCGTGCACGGAGCCACCGGTACTTGTACACAGTATCGGTGGCTGCACGCACTAAGAGGTTAATCCTTTGGATGTCGGTAGCAATTTTGGTCGAGGTGCTTCCTGCAGGAATAAATTCGACCAAAATCGCTACCGACACCCAAAAGGGTTAAACTGCGCTAAAAGCGTTCATAATTAATAAGGCACGATGCTTTCATTCAGACACATTTAGACACTAGTAACACCATGCGTTGAAATGTCATAGTCTGTCTCGCAGCACTTTTTCAGATATAAGTTCTTGCGAGTCTGATGGAGCAACCTCGCTCGCACAGCCTTCACCATTTCACCGAAGGAGCACATCGAACGACCCACACGCATCAGACGTAGATCTTCAGTCATGAGACCCTGCAGCGGCGGGCGCTCATGAAGGTCTATGCCTCCTGCTTGTACTATTTCATTGTGTGCCTTGTACGGGCAACTTGAGTCTGTGATAGTTTTTGAGACATCTCGTCGTAAACTCCACACGGATCTCTTCAGTGCTGCGGCCCGGATTGGAGTAATGGTCACTTACAAACAGAACAAGAAATGGAGGGTCTGAAGCAATAACACCTACTCCTCTCGCTGTAGCCGCCACAGAAACTCGGTGCTGGAACCATGGCCCCAGTCAGACCCTTCAGGCCCCCCCAAAATTTAATTGACTGGGGCCAGGGCCAGTTGCATGTGCTCCGCTATAGCGGAGAACCTCGCTTAGTGGATGACGCAGGGCTACGCTCATTCCTGCAACTGGCCCCTGGAGGTTGCTGAAGGGCGTGGTCTGCATTGCCGTAAGCAAGTCAAACGAGAGCTGTAGTAAATGAGCTTCAGAAATCCTTACCACGGACGGAAGTTAAGTTGCTCATGACACACCTCTGAGATCCGATCTGCTGCTTACTGTGTTTGCTGCTCACCCATAGAATCCTCACCCCTCTGCAAGGCCCCACTTCCCCCCTGCTGAGAAAGACAGGCCGCGTACACTTCCATGGCTTACGCTCTTTTCTCAGAAAGGGGGAAATCGGAGCTGCGCACAAAGGTGTCATCGTTTTTAGTTTTTGAGGGGGGTCATCACCGCCCAGATTCATTTCTTGTGCTTGCCTTTTCCCTTGATTAACCCTTTGGCAGTCGGCAGCGCTGTTTGTCGCGATGATGCCTGTAGGAAACATTGAGACAAACCCCGACACCTACAGCCAAAGGACTAACTGCATTAACTGTCTAACTTTCTTCTTCAAAGTGCACGTCGTCGCAGTGAAAAGAAGTGTCCTCACCTGTGATTTGGAACATCGCCACTTAAAACCGTGCCGTAAGATCCAAAAGCACATATCATCAAACGTTTAAAGAGTCTAAAACCACAGGCTGTCACAGACTAACACATTGACAAATGCATCTTGAACAGCGGAAACGCACGTTCTATTAATGTAGTGCACACGATTGTCTTTTCAAAGACAACGCCATTAAAAGTCATTTAGGTCAAACACAGGGCACTTCTTGTGTTTTGGAGGCCACCCAGTTTAATTTGTTAAAGGCAAAGATTCTCAGAAGCCCTGCAGCAGCTGAGACTCATAGAATCTGCGCTTCTTGCTGGCAGAGACGGACTTAATAGATTTCCTCAGATTGCGGAGGTTATCTGTGTTTGAAGTGAACGACTGTTATTAGCCAGCAAAGTCTACCCTTATGCAATATACTAATGCTTATGAGCACCTGCAGAAGAATGGGCTCAGGAAATTACGCCAATGTCAGATTTCTGTCCTCAGACTAAGTGTTGGCACCAACAAAGTCTGTTGTGCAAGAGGCATAGATTCTCATGAGCCCCTGCGAATGCAGGGGCTCATGAGAATCTACGCCTTTTGCAGACAGACATTTGTATCAGACATCCTTAGAACCTTGACGGGTCAAAGTTGGTGCTAGAACACACTGGCGTCTCTAGTTACATCAAATGTTGCCATCGACACTTTCTACGCGGCCGGGTTTTCCTTCATAATTTCGTTGTCCATGGATTTCAGCGCCTGCATGGACTTGAGATACTTGGACTCGGCATTGTGGGCGGGAAAGGGCTTGGACACGCCCAGGAAGGGGGTGGGGCGTGGCAGGCTGGACGTGTAGGAGTAGGTGACGGCCGGATCCTCGATCATACCGCGCGACCACTGGCCGGGCTGCGGGGAGTACTTCACACCATAAGGGACGCTGCCTTCCACCACGCCCGGGGAGGACGGGGCGGGCAGGTGGGTTATGCCGAGGACGACGCCCTGGGAGTACAGCTGTGGCACCTTGGTGGGGTCGGCTTGCAGTTCGTCCGGAGTGATCTCCATGTTGAGGTAGCGCCGGTACAACCCGGAGTCGCTCATCTCCACCACGTCAGTAGTCTCCCCGGGAAGGGTGATCCCCGTGAGGCTGTAGCGGTTAGGGTTGTCTTTGGCCGAGTTGGGGCTGACCTGCGCGAAGGTCATATAACGACCTTGAGCCGGACCTTGGCCTTGACCCTTCTGGCTGGGCCTCCCGCCCTCGCCTTGCCTGGACAGGGAGTGGGTCGGGTGTGAGCCGCCTGCTGAGACCGGCACCTCGAGGTTGCTTCTCTTGCTCCTCTCTGCCATCTTCAGCTCCTCCGTCTTCCTCTTGCGTTTCTCGTAACGTCGCGAGCGGCACATGATGCACAGACCAAACACCACGCACGTCACAAGCACGCCCCCTATCACGCCCAGGATGATGGTGTGCAGCGGAATCTTGGTGCCGCCGTCAGACTCTGCAACAAAAACAGGAGCATAATTATCAGAATCAGGTAGGAAAATAAGCTCAAATTTTTTTTTTAAAAAGAGTATTACCAGTTAGCCAGCAACTAATACAAATTTTCTAAACAAAAGAGAGGCACGGTTACACTTTTTTTTTCTGAAATCACTCTTACGTGATGATCCTTTGATAATCTAACCCATTCAAGGCGCCCGAGTCTTAAATGACAAATGACATCCTTTGCCCTTCAAATTTCTCTTGCAAGACCTTTTTGTTCTGCGCCAGCCACTAAGCAAGGTGCTCCGCAACAGCGGAGCACCTTGCCTAGTGGCTGGCGCAGGACTAAGCTTGAAATAAAGGTGGTCATTCCAACAACAACAAAAATCTGCTGCACACATATACCTTTAGGAGTGTCAGGCTTGTCTGTCTTCTCCCCACCACGCCCGTAGTGACTCCCTCCTCCTCCTCCTCCTCCTCCTCCTCCTGCTCCTGCGCTGGCACCAGTCGCCACGTCGACGTGGTCGTGGCTGCCGAAATCGTCATCGAGAACACTTCCTGGGTCCCGGACCCCTGGGCTCGGCCTGGGCACGACCCTGGGGCAGCCTCGCTCGTCCCGACCGTCCGGGCAGTTGGGGACACCGTTACACCGCATGTCCCGCGATATACAGAAGTCGTCGCAAGAAAGGTACCCGTCCATGCAAGAACCTGAAGAAATTGCGCCGTTAATTAGTGTGGTTGTGTTCATTTATATATAATTAACGTCTCAACTGCCGGGGTAAGCCGATCGCTACCCAGCTGCAAGAGACATAAGCCCTCATGAGCCCCCGCAGTCGCAGGGGCTCATGAGGGTTTTGCCTCTTGTTAGTCTTACGTTCTTTATGCATATTTGTAGTCATATTTACTTCTTTTTTGTTGCGCAAATATCTGTCAGTGTGTATAAAAGTCGTTTCAGACGCGCAATTCGTAATCACTGGCAGCGAAGGGGTTAACCCTGTGTGCATGCATCCACCGGTACAGTAAACAGTATTACATGGTTCCAGACAAAAGACGGTTAATCTCGGAAGACTTAATTATTAGCATTGAGAGGGATGCCAGCTTCTTGGCAGAGCAAAACGACTGAGGCGCCAAGCTATCCGGCCTGGCACTGTATACCCTTGAACTACCAGGGTCAATCCATTTCCTGCAGTGTTTCAGGGCTGATTGGGTTATGTGTACAATTAACGCACTTATCTACTCTTCGCAACTTATCCACACACACACACAATTACCTACGCTTTGCTGCTTATCTACAAAACAATTTTCCACTTCTGTGGACAATAAAATATTATTATCTCATCTTTGATTTGCCAGAAGAGCGGCAACTTCAGTTGCTGCTCTTCTGGCAAATCAAAGATAAGTAGCAAATTGTTTTCTTATCTGTATGTAGAAAATTTAATTGTGTTATAACTGTCCTTTCAAAGCGTGTTTCTTTTGCTGTTGTGATAGCCTATGCATTTTACACACTTGGAATACCTTTCGATTGGATTATCTACTCTTGATTTACACACACAAAAAAGAACACACATTTCAAACCAAAATATACGCCCACCTGTTTTCACCAGCGAATAAACCATCTCCACATCCGGTTTGGTTTCAAGGCTGTTGCCATAGAGACGTACAAAGACACGGTTGCGATTGGACGTCACTGACATCACTTCCGGTTTGTCCTCGCCACAGATCCGGGCTTTTTGGTCGCTGTCGAGTGTCGTCCCTTGGTAAACAGCTAAATAGCTGTTGTCACAGGTAGCGGTCTTGCGATTCATTTTCACAGTTCGAAGATTGATCTGAGAAAAACAGAATCGTGTAGAAAAAATGAATCTTGAACAAGAACTGGAATGGAACATAGAGCTGATCTGTGAAAAAAAAAAAAAAAAAAAAAAAACTGCGATCCTATTTTCAACACTACAAAAACAAACAAATGAATCAGTGAAGGAATTAAGTCAGATATATTTTTTCGCATTCTTTCCTCGGATGTCTTTGCATTCTTTATAGATATACCTATATACTTCTCTCTTTTTTTCCTGTTGTCACCTGCGTTTCTTTCATGCCGATCTACTGTGCCGAAGCAGCAGTCTCCATTTTATTTCAAGGTGAGGTTCTTTGCATTTTATTAAAGAAAATAGGGAAACAGTGCGTCGGGTTCAAACATTCCGTCAGTTCGCTCCACCTCCCGCAAGCAAACGACCCTCAGGCCGACCTCAGCCGCAGTTGGCTCGCGCACAGTCAAGTAAATTACATAACGCAACTGCAAGCGATCTATGTCGATTGCTGAACTCTTTTTGTCCTGCAAACTTCAGTAAAAACAATCAGCCTGAAGGACTAATGAACACGTATACTTTTTGATAGCAAGAAGTGGTATTATATACATTGCTAGTTTAAGATAATCAACATGGTTAACTATTCCACTGTACGCTAGTTTGAGATAATCATCATGGTTAACTATTCCACTGTACGCTAGTTTGAGATAAGCATCATGGTTAACTATTCCACTGTACGCTAGTTTGAGATAATCAACTTGGTTAACTATTCCACTGTACGCTAGTTTGAGATAATCATCATGGTTAACTATTCCACTGTACGTCAGGAAGAGACAGGCTTCAAAGATCGCACCAAAACCTGTCCATTTGCACTGCATTGACGCCCTCACAGTCAATTTAACTACCTATTTTCTGTGACTTAACCCTGACCGGGTTAACTTCTGCTATACGTACAGCGTGTCCTTGGTCAGTGTAAATTTCCCACGTGCAGTCCACAGGTCTCTTGCGCGGGTAATTGGGATCCAGCACGTCACCAAAAGGCACTTCCTGTGACGTCAGCGTGCCATCAGGGTGGTCGCGCCCAAGCTTGACCGGTATTCGACACACTGTCGACGTCACTGGTGAAAGAAAACAACTGGCGTCACTTAACTGACCCCGTGAAAGCGTCAGTAGACCCTGATTGCATTTCTTAAATCTTTGTTAAGTCAAAGTCAAAACCCCAAGCCGTCCAAAGAACAAAGGACAAAAAGTGGCGTCAGAAAGAGTCATAGATCCTAGTGAGTCCCAGCAAATGCGGGGGCTCATGGGGATCTATTCCCTCGACAATAAAGGGGTTAACTCATTCTACCCCAGACACACCACAGCAAAATAAGAATCAACCATGATAGTTCAAGGGTGATGCCAGAATAGCTTGGCGCCTATGGGCGCCAAGCTATTCTGGCAACACCCTTGAACTATCATGGTCGATCTGTGTCCTGCACTGCAACGCAGTCTTCAGAGAACAACGGCAAAAATTGGGGATTTCGGTGGTGGGGTAGAATGAGTTAACTCAATCATACAGAAAATGATACAACTTGAACAAGATTTGGTTTGAACATTTCCGGCACTCATTCGCGGCCAACCACATCCGGATGAGCGGAAAAAAAACGGACGCAGCTGGCCGCGAATGAGTTAAATTACACTAACATTTTTCCTGTACGTATATCTCACTCACAAATGAACAAGTCAAGAGAAAAAAAAAGAAACCCCGAAGACAAAAACAGACGAAACACCACCACCACCAATAACAACAACAATGATAAATGCAGTCTACAAAGGAAATAAACAAAACAACATCAGCGAACCAAACCAATAAACAAACACGCAGTTTCGTAGTTCCAAAGGCAAACTAGGTAATTTTAAATTCGCACTTTAAAAATAACTTTTGTATTGATAAACATTTTTAACGAAAAACATTAACAGGTACAGTTCGTTGCTTGTATACTGCAAGAACATTTACAGGGAATGTAAACAGGAAAATGCGCGAAGAACTAATCTAAAACATGATGACTGAACACATAACAGTAACTGAGTGCTTGTCTGTGATTTTGAAACTTACGGCCCCAGGTCGTAAGGTACAAAATCAGAGAACAGCACACAAGTAAATATTTGCGGGCTGCACTAAAAAGCTCTGAAAACGACTGCACGTCTAAATCTCTAAATGCGTACCTTTGCTCAAAGAAGTCCCATCGTTCTGAGCTGCAAAGAAAAGAGGCAAAATGCAGCCAAGTGCAACAAACTCACAAATTCAAAGTCTGGAACATTTTTTAAACAGGAAACATAAACTGTTCAAGTCAAAGCCAAGGCAGTTTAAAGCAAAACTGAAGCGGTTCTATTTTTCAAAGCGCGTACCATACGGCCACACAGAAAAAGGTAAGCTGGTAGGAATTTCGAATTTTGTGATGTGCATACAATGAAAAAGAGTCCAACTTAAGGAGGTTTAAGTGGCATGTGGTAGAAAAATGTTGTGCCGTTTTGTGATTTTGAACTTTATGGCTATAGGCCGTAAGATCCAAAAATACAAACCAGTACACATGAGAAAGACTGACAAACTCAGTGAAATACAAAACAAGAAGAAGAAAAAGACAAAAGAAATGAAACTGAGAACTAAGGAGGCGAGAGAACAAGTAGCAGAAAAGTTAATAGATTAAAAAACAAAAGCTAAGCAAGAAACAAACCAAAACCAAACAAAATAGAAGCAAAGTACCAAACCATAGGAAAATGACTAAAATCCCAAACTTACTGTGGTCTTTATGGTACGAATAAATGGCGCGAAATCCTCCATATTGCAGTAAGTCGTCAGTTTTGAATCTCAGCCACAGGAAGCGATTGGTTGATTCTATCAGGGGTGGGAACTGAGGTCCGCAAAATCGGCCAATGATCGGTGAGTATGCAAACGGACCGTCCCTGACCTCCAGGAAATCATATTTGCAGTTGTCGGACTTTTCTAGCGTGAACTGGTCCCTGAAGTCAAGCTGAATCCGAAATCCAGAGGGCGCTGCAATGAGAGAAATACAAAACTTAATGCATGACACCAAATTATATTTTACTTGCAGGTTATTAATCCTTTTGTTTCATGTTCGGGAGAGAAAAGTATAACAAGCTCAGCCTTAAATCCCTTTTGATATTAACCCCTGCCGGGGCAAGGCGAACGCTACCCAGCTGGAAGTCTAGAGACATAAATCCTCTTGAGCCCGCGCAAATACGGTGGGGGGGGGGGGGGGAGGGAGGGGGGGAGGGGGGGGGGGGGGGTCAAAAGGATTTATGTCTCTTGTTAGCTCTATGTTCTTTGTGCCTATTTCTGTCCCATTTACATAATTATGTGCCCCTCACGCGAATTTCGGTCAGTTTGCGTGCATTTGCTTCCGAAGCGAAATTCAGTCATGATCACTGGCAGCGAAGGTGTTAAATGTCAATTGAGCACTACCCTTTTTGCAAGAGAAATCTGTATGGATAAAAAGAGTCATCTGCTACACCAGATCATCATTTAGGTGACTACAGCCACCTACAGGATGGTTTTTAATGAAAGGTGATCTGTATTATATTGCGCAACATTTTGCTTGATATAGTGCCGATAACAGGCAGATGTGATTACGAGACCCGAATGAAAATGTCCGAGTCGTAAGACGAGCACATTTTGATTCGAGTCAAGTAATCACATCTGTCTGTTTATCGGCACTATATCAAACAAAACTGTTGCCCAATATAACTTATGTACGCAGTCCAAAACAAACCTATTCCTCGCGTCGTTCATTTTGGGGCTGATTGCAGTGTTCAGACAAAATATGAATGGCAGACGACTGCATATCGCTGTCGACTCAGAGCGTAGATTTTGTCTGACTATGAAGACATCAGTGCATTGTATAACCGTGTGTGTTACTAAGTAAATTCTACTTGTAACTAGATCACGCATTTTTGCGAAAAATGCCAGCAGCTTCGTTTATTTAGTTCTTTTTGTCGATATATATATAGTGGTATATATATCCACCTGCGTCTTCTTCATAAAGATGTCGATTAAACTCTCTTTTATTTAAAATAAAATAAGATTAGACAGCATACAAATTGATATACACGTACTTGAGCGATAACCATAATGTTATCTCTTTGACTGTCGGTAGCGATTTTTGTCGCGATGATTCCTGCAGTAATTTAGTAATTTTGAAAGAGACAGGAGGGTTTGATTACAGTATGGACCTCACGCCTCAGGGTCGGCGGTAAAAAAAAAAAGAGGAACCACTTAAGACCAACAGAGTAAACACGAAAACAGACAGGTATTTGCAAATTAGACAAGAGTCTGAGTCATTCTTAGTACATTCCCCACGCTTCTCTTCTCTCTTTTTTTTTTTTTTTTTTTTTTTTTGTAACCCCCTCTTATCTTGTTTTTCCTACTAAAACAACCTAGGTGAGTACACAACGCGTGAGCGATCCACGTTTCGATTTGCGCGTCCAAATGGCGTGCCGCTCTGCGCATGCTTCAGTGACAGTGCGCATGCCAGGTACGCTGGAAATGCAATCCCTGGTGCCCTTTGTCGGTAAGAAGAATACTTCCGTAGCTGTGCCTTCAAGTTCTCGGTTTATTCTGCTTGGTTTGGACTTAAACCCCAACTGACCGCAGACTGAGGATATAAATCAGGCTGATGTCTGCCAACAAGAGGCATAGATTCTAGTGAGCCCCTGCGATGCAGGGCTCATGAGAACCTATCCTCTTGGAGATATGACTTTGTGAGACTTGTACTGTAAACGCGCCTGAGGCCGCAACAATGATGGCATGGCCAATACAGAACCAACCCTGTATAATTCCTTCCACTTCAAGAACTCAGATGTACATGAGATAACATGAGTCAAAATGTGAATTAGCCCCTGCAGCTTGTGTCCGAACATTTATTGCTATGCCTCCTGCAGATCGATGGCAATAGCACCGAACTTAAAGACAAAATTGAATTTCCTGTGTTTGCTGCAACTGAATCAATGTACGCTTTCTCTACAAAGTCAAAATCTGGTGCCTCATTCCACGCAGGTTAAATCCCGTAAGCAAAATGTCCATCGGCTGACGTTAGCCTTGGTTCCCTGCGCACAGCTCTGCAAAAGTTAACTCACGTCGACTTTGAACCTTTATGACCTTTTGCTTGGCTAGGAAGCTATATATACACGGATGTTTGTGTAATCATGCATGTTAACTCGGTCAACTCCGACACGCCACGGCAAGACATGGATCGAGCGTGATAGTTCAAGGGTTGTGCCAGAATAGCTTGGCGCCCATAGGCGCCAAGCTATTCTGGCACAACCCTTGAACAATCACGCTCGGTCTGTTTCCAGAAGTGGGGGCAACTTCAAAATTTGTGGATTTCGGTCTTGGCGCGAAATGAGTTGAACGAAAAAAAATAATGCAATTTTTAGATTTAACCGCTGATTTATTCGTTTGGCGACTCTTGTGGCCAGTCAGGTTAACTGACATTTCATGTATTAGCTCATTCAGCCCCGACACACCACAGCAAGACATGGATCGAGCATGATAGTTCAAGGGTGGTGCCAAAATAACTGCTTGCAGTTTGGGCGGTGTTCAGATCAGTTTTTCCTCGGCAGTGATGGGCAGAAAGGCGTGTAGACGTACTAATGTACAGGCAAAACGTGCATTCTCTGGTCACGCTAATATTCCAGCGGACTGGCATGACACTGAACTCCGGTAGATAATCATTCGTCACGGGAATGCCTGAACCGCGAGTACTTACACTCACAGTCCAAGCGCAGCAGTTCCCATCTGCAAGACATACAGCCAATACTATCTCCGAAAAGCAATGATGATCACCAGTCTTTACTCACTCAAGGAGCCCCGCGTCAACAGCTACGTAAGTTTCGTATAGCTTTGCCGCCAGCAACGTTATAAGAGACTTTGGCAGCTGTTGATGCGGGGCAACTTGAGCGAGTTAAAGACTCGGCAAGCATATTGATTCCGAGTCTTTTGTTTCTTTGTTATTTGTCTAGTGCCAGTTTTAAACACAGTCTTAAAACCCATATTTTCCCATCTTGATTATCAGTGATCATTTATTTAGTGATTTTCTGTTCTTTTGTATAATTGTACATGTGGCTTTGGTTTTGTCACCTTTCGTGTAATATTTTTCTTGTTCATATGTACGGCGCCGAGTGCATCTTACCATGTATAGGCGTCTTATAAATCTTCCTTATTATTATTATTATTTGTATTCTTTGGCTGAACGCGCCCAGGGTCACCCAGCATGGGGAGAGGATTGTGATGTGATGTAGTGGTTGCGTGTGTGGTTGTTTTCATTACCCCACCATGTAGGTGAAACTATTCTGCTTCCAGAGAATGAAAGTTGATATGCTTGGAGCTTGTCGTGGCTGACGTTAATCCCCACATAACGGTGCTAGCAAACTTGACAAGAGTGTCTGAGGCCCCAGTGGCTATGGCTGGAGTCAGCTGATGACAGCAGTGTTTGACAGAGGCAGCTCAGTCGTGTGGGTTGAACTCTCGAGAGCAGTATCAAATGTCAGGTGAAACTCAAATTAAAACAACTGCTAAACTCTAACGCCTTCCATTCCACTGTAGGTACATTGTTTCTGAAATCTGAACGAAAGCCACAACTGTCCAAATAGTGGACGCCGTAAAATGGTCTCGGCAAGAGGCATCGATCCTCATGAGCCCCCGCAGTCGCGGGGTCTCATGAGGATCTATGTCTCTTGCAGTTGGATCGTATTCACCTTTTCTCGGCTGTGAAGGTGTTAACCCTTCGCTGCTAGCGATTACCCCAGTCAGACGCGACTGCACGCTGAACGATGTTCGTGTGACGAACACACTGTGACGTAAATCGGACCAAAATAGGCGTAATGACTGAACATAGAACTAACAACAGACATACATCCTCATGAGCCCCCGCTGTTGCGAGGGCTCATGAGGGTGTATGCCTCTTGTAGCGTTCGCCTTGCCCTGGCAGTTTCGGGGTCAACTAAACGAATTACAGCAGCCGAGAGGTCACGTTGTACACATTTTGTGTGATCGCTGAAAAAAATCCCACACAATGTTGGTAGAATGTCGTCTTCCTGTGATCTAGTGTGACTGTGTGTGTAGTCTTGTGATCTAGTGTGACTGTGTGTGTAGTCTTGTGATCTAGTGTGACTGTGTGTGTAGTCTTGTGATCTAGTGTGACTGTGTGTGTAGTCTTTAAAAGTGTGGAAGTTGGCAAAAGCAAACCTTTCAAGAACACGAAAAAAGAAAAAAAGAAAAAAAAAACGCTTATCTTTTCAAGGACATTTTAAAATCTTCAAGATTAAGAATCGCAGGTATGTATAGACTCTCGTTTACAAATATATACTTGCTGTGCCGCAGTAGAAGCCGGTGGGTATATGGTGTAAATTCCGTTAGCACGTTTTGTTTGCAAGAGGCGTAGATTCGCATGAGCCCTGCTTCTGCAGGCGCTCATGAAAATCTATGCCTCTTGCAGATGAAGGTTGCCAAACACTCCAGCTGTGAAGATGCAAGCACTTAAAAGCGAATTCTTATTCTTTCACCGATTCCTATCTTGATTTTTTGCCAACCCCGCCTCATCAATGAACCCAGAGGCGTTTAAATAAACACACTGAGACGAGATAACCACACCTCTGCGGCGGAGGGCTATAAAGAATAATGTTTCTAGCAGCCAACATAAAGTGGTAATAACGGCTCCCTTGTGCTGTTCACCGCTCTAAACACGGGTTGGAGTACGGACCCTGTAGGGCTCTAAACACGGTTTGGAATACAGATCTGCAGTAACAAAACAAGTGTTAGTGGGTGTCAGAGTGTAAAGCGTTTAAACAGCCCTGCACTTCAAAGAATAAAAGTTACTGCCAAGATTTGGGTTGAACACCTTTGAGGACGATTACGCGTTGCGCGCTCTCCTATAACCACGAGGAGAATGTGTTAACCCTTTGGCTGTCGGTAGCGGTTTTTGTCGCGATGATTCCGCCAGGAATCATCGCGAAAAAAAACCGCTGCCGACATCAAAGGGTTAATGCAGAGTCGATTCAGCAGTCTCTTATCGTATGATTTCTATCTGCAACTGGGAAAATCCCAAAATTAACCCTTTGGCTGTCGGTCGCGCATATTGTCCGACAAAATGCGCGACCGACAACCAAAGGGTTAGTTTAGTGTACCGCTCTGGCAGGCAGTGGCCCCATTCATATCATTATATTCAGGCAGTCAACAAAGTTAATGGTCAAAGACTGTACATTGCTGCCAAAGAGGCAGATTCAACATCTGTTGTTCGCTCGTGTAAACTTGAAAAGACCTTTAATAAAGGCAGTGAATTGGTTAAGTTGGCTTCATGGCACCTGAAGGTGCAAGAGAGAGAGAGAGAGAGAGAGAGAGAGAGAGAGAGAGAGAGAGAGAGAGAGAGAGAGAGATGATGAAACGTTTTATTGACAGGATAAGGTTTTAGGCGAAACGCCTCTCTTACAAACTGTCCTGTTAGAAAAGAAATATTAACAGCAAAGAGTAAGAAACACAATAACACAATAAATCGAAACATGAAGAAATAAACTGGAAAAAAGCAATGCAAATAATGCGCACACATATCAATAATAGTGAATAATAATTTTATATATATATATATATATATATATATATATATATATATATATATATATATATATATATATATATATATATATATATATATATACACACACACACACACACATATAAGTAGTCCGTTCAGGTAGTAAGTTACTGTAACAAGATGTTATATAAACGAGTTTTGAAGGTTCTAGAATTAGAAATAGATTTAATTTGGGGTGGTAGTTTGTTCCAGGCTTTGGCACCTGAGAACGAAAGGCTGGTTTTATATATATCGAGCCTGGCCCTTGGTAGCTGTAACAAACTGTTCCTCGTGTTTTGTCTTTGACTATCCAAAAATAACATACGAAGGTAAGATGGGGTTTTATGGTGAAGAATTTTATGCATAAGTATGCATCGATTAAATGTGAACTGTTTGTTTAGGTTTAGCAGTCGGATGGTTCTAAACTTTTCGTCGGTGGGAGAGGGACCAGGCACAGTTAACTTTACCCCTCGACGGTACAATGAGTTAAGTTTCTTTAAATGTACGTCACTGCATCCATCCCAGATAGTGGAGCAGTAATCACAGTGTGCCTTAATATGGGCATGGAGAAAGAGTCTTCTAGTCTCAGTGTTAACTATTTGACTTAGTTTTGATAGCAGGAATAGATTTTTAGATATTGTTTTGCAGGTGTTTTCGATATGTGGTTCCCAGCTGAGCTGGTTATCTACTGTGACTCCAAGCAAACGGTGTTTTTTAACTTGATCAAGGGGCTCAGAGTTCAGGTATAATGTTAAGGGCAGGAGACCACGTTGATGTTTTTGGCGTGAAGTAATTAACATACTCTTTGTCTTTTGGACACTAATTATCATATGATTATGTTGGCACCAGCTTGAAACCTCATCAAGACTTTGCTGGAGAACTTCGTTTATTTTTGGCAATTCGCTGTTTGATGTATGTATGGTAGTGTCATCAGCAAATAAGTCACACGTTGCATCGGGATGTGAGATAGAGAATGGTAAATCATTGATAAATATGTTGAATAACAATGGGCCCAAAATTGACCCCTGAGGAGAGAGAGAGACAGAGAGAGAGAGAGAGAGAGAGAGAGAGAGAGAGAGAGAGAGAGAGACAGAGACAGAGAGAGAGAGAGAGATGAAATGTACCGTTATTTCTCAAGGATATATGATCAGGTATAAATTACCTGTTTTCAGTCATGTCCTTGCACACACTGGGCACACACACACACACACACACACACACACACACACACACACACACACACACACACACACACACACGCACGCACGCACGCGCACGCACGCACGCACTAGAGAGAGAGAGATAGAGAGAGAGAGAGAGAGAGAGAGAGAGAGAGAGAGAGAGAGAGAGAGAGAGAGAGCATGCAACTTTGGAAATATATTGACAGTAAACACCTGCTTGCTAATTCGAAACCATTCGAAATAAATGTACTAGAATCCCACCCTGACATCTGAAAAGTTTCCCAAAAAGAAACATAGTCCCACCATCCACAGATTTTATAAATGCCACACCCTCATACCAAATCATCACTGTGGAAATCTGAAGCTACAACCTGCATATTTTTCGGGTTTTTTAGCCCCTGGAGACACGCAAACAATCTTCCCTTTCTCGTGTTTGTGGTCGTAAGACGGGTGTTGATCCAACGGGGCATAACTCCGCGGCTTTCGCGCGTCTAATCCTACCTCCGTCAACAGGAGAGTGCATCCGGCTCCGGTGCGCATGTCAAAACAGCCAAACGGTGCACGGGCTGGATAAATAAACGATTGACAAGTGCTGGAAGCCCACCTTGCGAGTACTCTAGTCTCTCAGGAGGTAAGCATCTGCAAGAGACATAGATTCTCAAGAGCCCATGCTTCGCAGGGGCTCTTGAAAATCTATGCCTCTTGCAGGCTGAAATCAGCTCAGTAATCCTCAAACTAAGGAGTCAACAGGGTTAAATCAGCGAGTGTCATTGTATTTCGAGTAAACTGTTACACGGGAGAGGCTACAAGTGTCAGTTAAAGTTACTGATTTCTGCACCCAAGCGGTGCCGTGGAAACAAACTGATCGATTTGTGTTATTTCTGAAGAGTTTGGTCGTGCGGAAAAGATGCTAACTAAACAACTCATATACAGGTGATGACCACAAATAGTGCAGTTATAATGCGGTTCAAACTAAGACTCCCATTACACAGAGCTATAAAAACACGCTCTCTCTCAAGCAAACTCAC
This sequence comes from Semisulcospira habei, assembly GCA_036245525.1. Taxonomy (NCBI): domain Eukaryota; kingdom Metazoa; phylum Mollusca; class Gastropoda; family Semisulcospiridae; genus Semisulcospira; species Semisulcospira habei. Next base: position 101,844,693 of record BTPG01000002.1, on the reverse strand, counting down.
CACACATAAAAACGCATCCAGTGCAGGGTCGGATCGGGTGGGGGTGGGGGTGCTTTGGTACTACAGCACCCACACCCCCCATTCCCTTCGGCTGGCATCAAACTATGAAGAAATTTGAGTTGTAACGCTTGTGTTTCAGTGCCGTACGTAACACTAGTTAGAAACGTTCAAAAACGTCAGAAGAACAGTTTCGGTTGTGATGTTTTGATATATACTAGACCCTGGCACTAGAAAAAAATAAAAGTTGAGCATCCCCCCCCCCCCATCCTCACACCCCCCTTGAAAACTGATTGATCCGGCGCTGCAGTGTATCATTTGTTAACAAAGTATTGAAAAACTTTATCAAGAATTAAAACTGACAAGAAAGCATGAAACAGCCACTCGGAAGGCAGTGTTGAGCAAGTCGGCAAAGCTGATCAAAGGTAAACAAACGTGTCATACAAAATAATCAAAAGCACGTGAGCCCCAATCAACAAAACGCAAGATTTTCAGTTTTGCTTGACCCAACATCCACGCGTACATGTACCGGCTACGTTTCAAAAGCTGGTAACGCTGTTACATGTTTAACTCATTCTACACCAACACCGAAATCCCCAAATGTTGCCGTTGTCATCTCAGTGAAGACTGCATTGCAGTGCAGGACACAGATGGACCATGATAGTTCAAGGGTGATGCCAGAATAGCTTGGCGCCCATAGGCGCCAAGCTATTCTGGCATCACCCTTGAACTATCATGGTCGATTCTTATCTCTCTGTGGGGCATCTGGGGTAGAATGAGTTAATGAATTTCCTTGTGCGTGCATGCGCCGGTATTGTTTTACAGAACATGTGGCTGCATGCACAGTTCTCACTTTTTGCATGACCCTCCTTCGTACCTACATGCACCGGCAACGTTTCAAAAGCTAATAGCAATTTAACCTTCTGCGTGCCGGTAGCGGTTTTTGTTGCGATGACTCCTGTAGGAATCATCGCGGAAAAAAAAAACAACACTACGGTCACGAAAAGGGGCAATTAACCTCCTTGTGCATACAGCCACCAATACTGTTGTACAGCACCGCGGTGGCTGCATGCACGAGGGGGTTACGTCCTCAGCGATGAAGACGCCCAGGTTCATCATAAACCCCGCGGCACTTTTACCTTTAAACCAAACACACCTGTAGGATGTCAAAACACAACACAGGAAGCTTATTTAAGAACTTCCCTTATACAATCTTTCTTAGAAAACCCTTTAATTTGCAAGGGGCATAGATTCACATGAGCCCCTGCATTCGCAGGGGCTCATGTGAATCTACGCCTCTTGCTGACCAAGATTAGCTACAGCTGTTTTTCACAGTGAGGTTGTTTTAATTGTTCTGGGGTAAGTGTGCACAAGCAGACAAAGGATCAGACAGGGAGCGGCATCAGTCATAGAGCTTAACTCTCTCGTGCATCAAAACACTCAGTGTTGTTGTTCTTGTTGCGTTTGTCTGGTGTTTGTTTGTTTTTGTTTGTCTTTTTGTTGTTGCTGTTGTCTGTTGAATTAAATGTTTCTTGTTGTTGATGTTGATGTTGTTTGTGTTGCTGTTGTTGGTCCTCTTGTTTTGCTGTTTTGTTGTTGCTGTTGTTGTTAAACAATTATTGCTGCTTTTTTTTTTCTTTTTTGGTTACTGCTGTTTCTGTTTTTGTTGATACTGTTTTTGTTTTTCTTTATGGGTTTGTTTGGGTCTTGTTGTCGTTGAAACTGTTGTTGTTGCTGCTGCTGCTGTTGTTCTTTTTCTCTTTCTTTTTGTTTTTGTTGTTGCTGCTACTGGTGTTTTGTTGTTGTTGTTGCTTTTGTTGTTGTTGTTGTTGCTGTTACCTAAGACTTTGGTGTTTGACAACATATTTCTTTACCTTCTTCTCTCTTCTTTCAATATACATTTCCCCTCCCGAAATTTCATTACATTTTTCAATTTCAGTTTCTGTTCCTCTAGCTAACCCTGTGTTCCTCGCGCGGGGGAGGTCCCCTGATGTGCAGCTGTATCATCCCAGACCTCTATAAACAATCTCCTGACATTCTGAACCTTGTTTTTTGTTGCCTTATTATGGCAGACCAGTTTCTGCTGTATCCAACAAGCAACGTTTAAAAGATGACAGTGGGTTTACTTTCAGCCAGCGGATGTATACGCAATCCCGCAAGAAACCCCTTTTTCCCTACAAGAGGCATAGATTCGCATGAGCCCCTGCATCGCAGGGACTCATAAGAATCTACCCCTCTCTGCTTGAAAAGAAAACAGCTTCATTTGCATCTTATATTTACAAAGTAGGAAGGGAATTGAGGTTTGAAGCTCTTTAAGTACACACAATCTTAAATTACAAGTGGCATAGAGTCGCATGAGCTCCTGCATCAGCAGGGGCTCATGCGAATCTATGCCTCTTGCAAAAAAAGAATCAGATGCATTTACATCTCTAGATATCAGAGTTGGAAGGTTATTAGGGGCTGAGTCACCTGGTTGCATAAACTTTTGTCCCGCCTCGGGTAGAAAGGGGGGAAAGCATGGTTATGTTGCATATACAGGAATCCATCCTTCCACAAGACAGGTGCTATACTGGTGACGTCATTTGATGCACCCAAGATGTTTCAGAAAGGTATAGTGTGAGACTGAGAGACTGAGACGGCACACTAACTTTGCCAAAAATCGAACAGCTCCTGAGCCTCGGCTTTTAATTTCCTAAATTTGCCGATACAATGGGCTCTCAGTGTTTTCAAGTCTTGCAAAAAATGAAGACTTTTCAGTCACAGTTCCACACTGGTTGTCTCCCTCGATTCGCTGCGCTGATCAGCGCAGCGAGTCGAGGGAGACAACCAGTGTGTCACAATTCATGTGAGGAGTAGGCACACGTAATCGAGGTTTTCTGGTGCCGCAAGAACGTGACAAGGGAACTCTGACCAGCTTAAACTGGAGAACTCGAAGCGCAGTAAAAGACTATCATTGTACGGCTTTCAAGTTCAATCAGCCATTCAGTTTGTCTAGTACTATTGTAAGACATACGGAGAACATTTATACAGGAGATATTGCGAACTATTAACTACTTATTCAGCCCGACGGCAGTATTTCCCAAATTTTGGAGGCCGCGTCATCTAATGACTATGCACCAGTTGCAGGAGACGGATCGACCATGATAATTCAAGGGCAGTGCCAGATTAGCTTGCGCCGACAGGCGCCAAGCTAATCTGGCACTACCCTTGAATTATCATGGTCGACCCATCTCCTGCTGTAGTGCGTGAGGGCTGAATGGGTTAACGCTTTATTGCGAGGTGCAAGTCACTTTAACTGACAAGAAAGACATTTCAATTTGACTGCAAGGACTTTGAAGTGTTTTAGTGGTATCATCTGTCACCTCAGTATAGCACATGAAAGTACACCACTCTTCAGTGGCTGTCGGTAGCGATATTTGTTGGGATGATTCCTTCATGAATCATGGCGACAAAAGCCTCTCACGAAAGCCAAAGTGTTAACAAATGGGAGACCGACCGACTGTCGTATCGTTTTTCAATTTATCACGTGAAAAAAAAAAGTGAACTGTGTGAACTTTTAGGAGTTAAAATTCAATGAGGCCATTACAACGGATGATTTCCGGCAGCTTATTGGTTGCACAATCTACACGTATTGTTTATTGCAATACACTTTCTAGGGAAAAGAAAAGGACGAACTGCTAGTCTGTAGATAATAAGGAAGCTAAAACGACGGGCGTTTCTCTCTTCTCTCTCCCTTCCAGTGTCACACACTCTATTAATCTTCCGAAAAATCAAGTTTGCCCTTTCGAAACTCGCTTCATACTCACCTTTTTTGCGCGGACAACAAATGTCTTTTAGCTATCTCTTTAAACTGTCAAGATCAGCCTCTTCCGGGCAAGATAACCAAACACACGTAGTTTTCAAAACCTATAGTCCCAATCATATAAGAAGCATAGACGTAAATGTGCTGATCTACTTAACACAAGAGGTATAGAGTCTCATGAGACTCTGCTGTCGCAGGGCTTCATGAGAATCTATGCCGCTTACAGAAGTCAGTACAGTGGCCTGCATTTGGATACATGACGTGCAAGCTTGTTGGGTTGCCGTGTTTGCAAACGGAACCCCCCGCCTGCAAGTGCTCCAGAAGCATTTATCAGTTTATCACATGAAAAAATAAATGACCTGTCTGAAATTTTTAAAGTTAAAATTCAATGAGGCCGTGGCGCAGACGATTTCCGGCAGTTCATGGGTAGAACAGTATACACGCCGCCAACGCAACACTCTTACTACCCCTCCTTCCCTCCCCCCTCACACACACACACACACACACACACACACACACACACACACACACACACACACACACACACACACACACACACACACACACAGACGGCCACCCCTTGTGCATGCATCCGCCCGTGCTGTATACAGTACTGGTGGCTGCATTTACAATGGGATTACTAAAGACACAGTAAACGTGTAGGCATTGATCACTTAAGTTGTGCAATAAATGTCACAAATCAAATTTAGTAGTGGTATAGTTATATTTTGTTCGCTCGTGTGTGTGCGTGTGTGTGTGTGTGTGTGTGTGTGTGTGCGTGCGTGCGTGCGTGCGTGCGTTCGTGCGTGTGTGCGTGTATGTGTGTGTGTGTGTGTGTGTGTGTGTGTGTGTGTGTGTGTGTGTGTGTGTGTGTGTGTGTGTGTGTGTGTGTGTGTGTGTGATTCTGTTGGTATGCTTCTATATATTTGCACTTTGTGGATGTATTGGTAGGGCGCATGTATTATGAAATAAAAAAATGACACGATTTCGAAAAGAAAAGAAAAGATAAATCAGTGCGAAGATGCAGCTGGTAATGTCACCTGAGTGTACCTTATTTCTAACTCTAGCATTACAGATCGACCCATCGATATACGTGTATCATGCGGTTGGCCTCGGGACTGCAAATGAAGAAGAAACAGAACTTAAACAGCAGAAGTGTGCGTATCTTTCAAATCGACAGCCGGATGTCGGCTATTAAGTTCGCTGAGTGCATTCTGGATCACGGTCACCCCAGTCCGGGTCAAATAGCTAGTCGGGTATCAACCGTGTAGTTCAGCCTTAAAACAGAAACTAATAGCCCAGCTTAATTAACCCCCACACAACCAACGAAAAACGAGCAATACCCAAATGCAAGAGGTATAGATCCTCATGAGCCCCCGCATTTGCGGGGGCTCATGAGGATCTATGCCTCTTGATGACACCACTTTGCATACATGGAGGATGAATATGAGGATTTTTGGCGTTGATAATAACACAGAGTTCAAAAACACAATTTTCGACCAGTGGCGGGGAAGGGGTGAACACTTTAGCTGTCGGTAACGGTTTTTTTTTTTTTTTGTCTCGACATTTCCTGCAAGAACCATCGCGACAATAACAGCTACCGACAAAGGGTTAATATTTTGACATCTACCAATAAATAGTCCTGTATCCACCACTGTCTTCTTGAACACAATTCCATACGAACTAAGCCAAGATTCCAAGGCATTGTGCTGCTCCAACGCAAGCAAGGCCAGACCTGTACAAGCTTGAGGCCCGTCACACCGTAAATCCGGGATAGACCGTGTGGCTTCAACTCATTCAGCCCGACGGCCAACTTTTCCAAATTTTGGAGGCGTCATCTAATAACTATAAAAATAGCGAAAACGAGACCACGTAACCCCTATACTGAAAGACCTTCACTGGCTTCCAATCCAATCCCGCATACAGTTTAAGATTGCGACCCTTGCATACCGCCACTTTGATGGCAGTCTTCCGCCATACCTTTCCTCCAGTCTGATCACTTACTAGCCCCCTCGCTATCTGCGTTCATCCGGCAGGAGAGAAACTTCTCAAAGTTCCAAAGTACCATCTCAAATCTGCCGGTGAACGCTCTTTCAGATGTACTGCTCCTTTAATTTGGAATTCCTTAGCGACTAAGCTGAGAAATGCCTCCCCCCTTACGCAGTTCAAAGCAAAGTTAAAAACTCACCTTTTCTCGCAGACTTACGTGTAATCTCTACGGTTTTCTGTACACCCACCCCCCCCCCCCCCGCCCTGCAGACTCTGTGTGTGTGTGTGTGTGTGTGTGTGTGTGTGTGTGTGTGTGTGTGCGCGCGCGCGCGCGCGCGTGTGTGCGTCGTTTTCGCTTGCGCATTGAGTTATATTATAAATATGAGAAATGCGCCATACAAATACCATGTATTATTATTATTTAACTATGCACCAATTGCAGGAGATGGATCGACCATGATAATTCAAGGGCAGTGCCAGATTAGCATGGCGCCGACAGGCGCCAAGCTAATCTGGCACTACCCTTGAATTATCATGGTCGACCCATCTCCTGCTGTAGTGCGTCAGAGCTGAATGGGTTAAGTCATTTCAGCTTTCGGTAGTACGCCGGGTGGCCTCGCAAGGCAACAACAAACTTCATCGTTCAGCTTTCGGTAGTACGCCGGGTGGCCTCGCAAGGCAACAACTAACTTCATCGTTCAGCTTTCGGTAGTACGCCGGGTGGCCTCGCAAGGCAACAACAAACTTCATCGTTCAGCTTTCGGTAGTACGCCGGGTGGCCTCGCAAGGCAACAACAAACTTCATCGTTCAGCTTTCGGTAGTACGCCGGGTGGCCTCGCAAGGCAACAACAAACTTCATCGTTCAGCTTTCGGTAGTACGCCGGGTGGCCTCGCAAGGCAACAACAAACTTCATCGTTCAGCTTTCGGTAGTACGCCGGGTGGCCTCGCAAGGCAACAACAAACTTCATCGTTCAGCTTTCGGTAGTACGCCGGGTGGCCTCGCAAGGCAACAACAAACTTCATCGTTCAGCTTTCGGTAGTACGCCGGGTGGCCTCGCAAGGCAACAACAAACTTCATCGTTCAGCTTTCGGTAGTACGCCGGGTGGCCTCGCAAGGCAACAACAAACTTCATCGTTCAGCTTTCGGTAGTACGCCGGGCGGCCTCGCAAGGCAACAACAAACTTCATCGTTCAGCTTTCGGTAGTACGCCGGGTGGCCTCGCAAGGCAACAACAAACTTCATCGTTCAGCTTTCGGTAGTACGCCGGGTGGCCTCGCAAGGCAACAACAAACTTCATCGTTCAGCTTTCGGTAGTACGCCGGGTGGCCTCGCAAGGCAACAACAAACTTCATCGTTCAGCTTTCGGTAGTACGCCGGGTGGCCTCGCAAGGCAACAACAAACTTCATCGTTCAGCTTTCGGTAGTACGCCGGGTGGCCTCGCAAGGCAACAACAAACTTCATCGTTCAGCTTTCGGTAGTACGCCGGGTGGCCTCGCAAGGCAACAACTAACTTCATCGTTCAGCTTTCGGTAGTACGCCGGGTGGCCTCGCAAGGCAACAACAAACTTCATCGTTCAGCTTTCGGTAGTACGCCGGGTGGCCTCGCAAGGCAACAACAAACTTCATCGTTCAGCTTTCGGTAGTACGCCGGGTGGCCTCGCAAGGCAACAACAAACTTCATCGTTAAGCTTTCGGTAGTACGCCGGGTGGCCTCGCAAGGCAACAACAAACTTCATCGTTCAGCTTTCGGTAGTACGCCGGGTGGCCTCGCAAGGCAACAACAAACTTCATCGAAGAAAAGAACCCAACATTCCCCAAAATGAACCAATACTCAGCAAGAAAAAAACTACAGAATGTATCCTTAAAAGGTTGTTTTTTTTTCCTTCTGAAATGCCATTCTTTGACGACTCCGCAAAGAAAATGTTTTCAAACATGAGCAAGTCTATACAACGCTTTTTTGACAATGACAGATGAAAAATGTTTTCAAGCGCGTCTGTTTCAAAAGCACAGGAGTGACCCCGTCGGCTCTGCTCGACTAGAGGTAAGCGAGGCATGACACAATGACAGTTTGAAACACTGCTAAACTAAAACCGGTTGTAAGACAAAAAATAGGTTCCACGCTGATAAATAACACCCAGTTCTGTCATAATTTACGCGCCTGCTAGTTCCACTTATGTTTTATGGGGCAAGGCCGACTTTTTTTTCTGTCTCTCCTTCGAGTCATGCTTTCCTCTTTTCTTTTCTTTTTTCTAGTCATAGTTTAACGTGCACGCGTTTTTCTGGTTACAGTCCAAAGCTAAATCTTGTTTGACTTCCTACTGTCAAAAAAAAGATACACGAGGAGAAAATTCATGTACATAGATGGCTGCCTGCAATAGACAAAAATTCTCATGAGCCCCCGCTCTGCGGCGGCTCAGGAGAATCTTTGTCTTGGAGATGGCAATTTTTTTTAATTTTATTTATTTTTATTTTTTTGGTGTGCAGAGTCTGGTTAGGCACCATTAGTTTCCCAGCATGACGTCAGTTACACACCTTCCCAGCGTTCCGTTCGTCTGCGGTGCACTGAGGCAGCATGGGAAACCACGCATGCGCACAAAGATGTCTGGACTCCCGCGGAGTTGTTGCCGAACGTTCAAGCCAAGCAGCTCCCGGTTGTGAGGCAAAATACGCCAGATTTCACAAATATTTTCATTGAAAACTGAGAGAGAGAGAGAGAGAGAGAGAGAGAGAGAGAGAGAGAGAGAGAGAGAGAGAGAGAGAGAGAGAGAGAGAGAGAGAGAGAGAGAGAGAGAGAGAGAGAGAGAGAGATGTATGTATGATGATGATGCCGAAAAATGTCTGTATCAAACGAAGATCGTATCAGGACTGAATTAATACCTGGATTGTCAGTGTCTTAGATACAGTGGTTGCTTTCCACATCTGAATAAAAGGATAGGTGCATTTCTTTTTGTCAATTTTCTAAAAATGGTTTTAACGAAAATTACATCAACTGTGTTGTACTTGTCTTTTCTAAGGGCGTTTCTTCCTTGTTGGCCATTTCTTTGCTTGTCACATTTGACTCTAAAACGGGAGCGGTTTTTTTTTTTTTAATAATGGGTTAGTCTGTGTTTTTTTCTAACTTTACGCCTTCAAGAAAACATTATTTAGATTTTCTTTACAACTGTTACCGGTCTGTATTAGCGGACCTTACGGCCTGATATACCCAGTTCTAAAATAACAGATGTATGCTCCAATGCCGAACGAATTTTATTCGAAACAGTTGTGCATGCACTTATTCAAAAATAGTTCTGTATGTTAACCCTCTTCACTGCAATGATCACAAATTGCGAGTCAGAAACGACTGTACCGTCACTGATCGACATTCGCCTGAACAACTTAGATATAAATGAGTAAAAAATATACATAAAGAACATAGGACTAACAAGAGACATATACCCTCATGTGCCCACGCAGTCGCGTGGGCACATGAGGGTATATGTCACTTGTGGCTGGGTAGGGTTCGTCTTTCCCCCTGCAGCTCAGGGGTTAGCAGTAACCTTGGCAAAAACATCCTAGCGTTTGTTTTAATATTATTTTCACCGATGAACGCATTGCATTGGTTTATTGGAGACCGATGTTCGGGAACATATAGTAAAAATAGTTCCTATATTTGTATGCTGATCTGTAACTTTGGACCGTATAGCCTTCAGCCGTAAGCTCCAAAATCACAGGCCATCACACTTTTTTTTTTCTTTCAGAGAACGACATGAGTCGTGCAGTGAAGAAAACTTGAAACGTTTGTGGCGGCTTTTCATCCTTCTCTCACAAGTTACCATTGAGATGTATTGCGTTTTTGAAGATGTGTATCAGCTCTGCCCTTGTATGTTGGATTGTTCGAATTTGTCGTTATACAAGACAACTCTCGCTTATCTCATAAATCGACATTTATACTGGCATTTTGCCATTTTAACGTCAGAAGAAAAGTGGAAGAAAAGAGGTTGATATTATGAATCCATACACGCAGTAACGAAATGCGTTTTTCAGCTGAAGGCTCGGTCTGTGAGGTAACTCCTTACGCCCTGACGACGAAATTTTCACATTTTTATAGATGTCCTCTGAGGTCTACATCACAGTTCTGGAGACAGATCGTCCAAGATATTTCAAGGTTCACGTGGTGCTAGCATTGGCCATTCACGTCAGTGGTCAGTGCTAGCGCCGACCGGCAGAAAATTGTGTGCACTCACAACTGCCTCAGTTCAACATGCGCATTCGGCGGTGCAGTACGGCGGTGTCGGCCAAAATATAAATAGCCGGTATGTGCCGAGAATGCAAATGATGGACTGGAACGAAGACCGGGCTTCAAGACTCCCTGCGCATAAGTCTTTCAAGAAAACATTTGTTTTCCGTGTCACCTCTCTCTCTCTCTCTCTCTCTCTCTCTCTCTCTCTCTCTCTCTCTCTCTCTCTCTCTCTCTCTCTCTCTCTCTCTCTCTCTCTCTCTCTCTCTCTCTCTCTCTCAGTCTCTCTCCCCCCCCTCCCTCCCTCCCTCCTAATGATTTTCTTCACAAAAATGCACAGCAGTAAACTTTCGGCTGAACTGACTCAGTGTTTTTGGGCCGATGCACACATTTTCATGGATTCTGGCGGACGGGGAAAGGGGGGGGGGGGTAGGGATGAGAGAGGGAGGGAGAAAGGGGATAGGGAAAAAAGTGGTCACGTCGGGAGGAGGGTAATGCCCCTTCCACCTCACCCTTGCCAAAAACAACAACCTAACTGCCCCTGAGCAAGGTCACACCATGAGACTCAATGCTCCCTGCATACAGACCGACCTCACCATTTTTTAGCACACGAAGGGATTTTGTCGCATTTAACATATTGCAAGGGATTTGCAATGCGGCCATCCTGTGGCGGCGTGTGGCTGAGTGCTGCGGGCAATCAGCAGCGACTTTTCTTAGTGTCTCATGTCACGCGGGCAATCAATGTACGTGCAACAAAATCCCTACGTGTGTAAAACCATTGAACCCTTTTAGCGCCTTGGGTGCATTTCCCGAATTTGGGAAGTGCTACTTAACGACAATGTACCACTTGCAGAAGGACGAAGGAGGATTGACCATGATAATTCAAGGGTAGTGCCAGATTATCTTGGCGCCTGAAGGCGCCAAGCTAATCTGGCACTACCATTGAATTATCATAGTCAATCATCTACTGCTGTAGGGTGTTGGTGCTAAAAGGGTTAAACAGGAAAACTATGTGGGTACTTTTGGAAAGGGTCACCTTTGTCAGATTTGCTTTTCTGCAGAAAAAAAGGAAAAAAAATCGGAAAAAGGTCATCTTCTCCAACCGTACATTTATCACGCTGGCATACCTTCAAGGTACAGGACGCAGTCTGTATTGTTGAGATAGTCGCCCGGATAATTTGGCGAGTAAAACTCCTGCCGTCGCCAGTTGCCGTACGTGAAGTTGTAGCAATCTGGAGCGATGGGGTCCGCAGTCATGGGTGGAGGTCTGATTCTCAAAGCAGCGGGAGCACCTGGTGACAAAAAAGACAGTTAACCCATTACATCCTGAGGCTGATTTTGTAAGCATCTGCTTATTGTCCTATGAAGGCTACATTACATATTAGGAGATTTTAGTTCAAGGGTGGTGACAGAATAGCTTGGCGCCTGAGGCGCCAAGCTATTCTGTCACTACCCTTGAACTATCATAGTCAGTAACCGTTTTCATCCTGAAAAGGGTTAACCAATTAAATGTGTATAACATCAGCCATTATATAGGCGCAATTTTATGGATCGGCTTAATGCGACGCGAACTGAACCGGATGAGCATGCTCACGCGAAACACACGCATTCACTCGGAAGACAAAAAGTGCAAGGCATCATTGGCCATTCGCGTCAGTGGTGCGAAGGGTCAACTACGCTATTGAAGTTTCAGAAAGTTTGATTGCGTGTGTTAGAAATTCATCAATTGGCCTGGAAACCGATACCAGAGTAGAGGACGAGGAAGAGCAGGAGTACCCAGAGAAAGAAAGAAAAAACAAAAAAACTATAAAAAATAAAAAAAAACCAGACGGTTCGTCCGAATTATAACGGTGACACGAGGAGGAAAGACCGTCTCCGGAACCATGTAACGAACCTCGCATCTTTCGCATTGGTAGCAGGCACTTTACCGCTGCGCCATGGATCGACACTCACCACCCCTCCCCACATCCATCTCCCGCCTCCCCTCACACACACACATACACACACCACACACACACACACACACACACACACACACACACACACACACACACACATTGCAACAGGATGTGTATCAACCATGACAGCTCAAGTCCAGGGTGGTGCCAGAATAGCTTGGCGCCTTCCAGGCGCCAAGCTATTCTGGCATCACCCTCTAACCGTCGACGAGCCCTCCTTGCATTTGGAGCTGGGAATGAAAGGGTAAACTAATTGTATTCGAGTTTATTTTTCTCCCGAATTACCGCCATTCCCCCCGTCACCGCAGGGCACCATTTGAACACGTTTCCCACGAACTTTACCCCACATTCGGAAAATGTGTTTGTGTGTGTATACTGTGACAATCCTACACTGCGTAACCGAAAATCCCTTTTGCCTGGAGAACAGGCGACAATGAGGCCACCGAGGCAATAGGCATATATAGATGTTTAGGCACCCCTGTATGTGCGAGCCCTCTTGAGGATGTATGTTTCTCGCTATTGATCCCACGCCGGAGTGTACCCCACATTTTGAGAACATGTGTAAACTGTGATAATGCTAGACTGAAGAACTGATCGTTTATACTGAAGTTTGGAGGACAAAAAGAGTTCAGCAAGAGAAATAGATCCTCATGAGCCCCCGGCTCATGAGGATCTATGTCTCTTGGACCTGTGGAAACTTTGTCGTTGAGGAGAGTCTATCCCACAGTTTATTTTGCCGTGCCATCGACTTCCGGCCCTTTTGTCTCACGGTGGTTTGAAGAAGGTGGGGCTTTGTACTCTGCGTCTGTGCTCATTGATGGAATATTTGGACATGTTGTTTTGTTTTGTTTTTTAACTTTACGGAAATTCATAAAGAGATGACGGTAATTTAAGACCTGGTGCAGGGAAACTATACTGAATGCACTGATAGAATATTAGTGAGGTTATGTTTGCGCCCAACGACTCCCAACAACAAACGAAAGCGACATCACGGCGGATAACCAGCTTCTTCCACAAGCATAGACAGCACTTTGAACATCTCCAAGAAGCATAGATCCTCATGCGCCCGGAGGGCGCATGAGGATCTATGCCGCTTGGAGATGTTCCGAGTGCTGTTTATGCTCGCTGGTTATTTGGAGTCGTTCGTTTTAAACGAAACCTCACTATTGACAATTTGTGTTTTTTCATTGCATAGCCTAAGCTTGATTGCATAAAGATCATGGTTTCAATCTAAAATCACGCGTGACGTGGAGAAACATAGGAAGGAACGATTTGGAAAATCGGCTATATTATGCACTTTCGATAAAAATATAAAATAAAATAAAAGACAGGCACACCAGACAAACACAGAGAATTACAGAAGGGACCAAAGGAACACACCATTTGCCGTACAGGTGAATGCTAAAGGGAACTGCGTGCTTCTTGAGGGAAGGGGACTAAAACATCACTGACTTTCCCACCGGTTTCAACAACAAGTTCAGCCTTTGCATCCTAAGCTCCAAAGAACCCGTGCCTACCACCAGGATAAAACAAGCAGCCAAAGAAAGAAACAAACCAAAAACATCAACCAGAGAGATATGTTTTGTACATATGATCACTTAACTCATGTAGTCCCGACACACTACAATAAGATATACATTGACCATGATAGTTCAAGGGTGGTACCAGAATAGCTTGCCGCTCAAAGGCGCCAAGTTTCCTGTGTGTACGATGGTTCAAATCAGTTTGCAACAACAACCAAAAAAAAAAAGAGAGAGAACATTGTGACCCCCCAAAAAAAATGCACAGTTGAAAACCCATAGCATTTAACAAACGGTACCCTTGTCAACATCATTTTAACAAAGAAAATCCTAGAGAACAGTTTGACGCGAAAAAAATCTGCTTCGCCGTAACATTGATCCTTTCCAGTTAGAACAAAAATGTCAGCCAAACGAGCCATCTATCCTCAGGCATTTTTCTCCTCATTCCCTGACTGAAAACCCTTAGAGATACTCCATGTGGAAAAGACAGATTTAGCAAGAGGCATAGATTCTCATGATCCCCTGCAGAATGCAGGAGACTTGAGGATCTATGCCTCTTGCTGATGGCGAAATTCGCAACTGTTTGCACGTTTTTCTCTAAACACGGGAAAAAACAAAACAATCTCCCGAGATGTCGATACAAATCTCGTGTCAGATCTCGCGAGATCACGTGCACGGCTCCCAGCATTATCGACAACATCAACACCAAGGTAGACAACCTGTACACGATCCCGTGTGATCCTCGGGAGCCCTTGGGCGCATTAGGGAGTCTTGTGTCAAGCTTTCTTTAAAACACCTTTCTTTCACCATTTTTTTTCCGCGGAACACAAACACACGCTAGCAAATCATTAAAAAATATTTTTTTAAAAACGCTTCAGGACAGAAACTATTTAGTCAGAATGAAAAATTAAAACAAAATGTGCCATGGCAGCATTTTTGTGTTGTTCTTAAGTTTTTATTTGTGTGTTGAAAATCATTTGGAAAAACTTGCTTATCTTACTTGTCTTAGATTGGGAAAACAATGTTCGCATTACATTTCTTTAGTGCAGATAAAAAAAAACCAATTTCTGAGATAATTCCTTGTCACAACACTATTCAGATGAACTATCTGTTATTCTGTAATTTAACTTCAAACATTACATGTCACTCAATCAGCTACTTTGTTCAGAGGTTTCAAGGCCACCGATTATCATGGTGTTCTCTAGCTGTTCAGGGGCAAATAAAAACATATAGTCAGGACCTGCACATTTAGCATCTGTTTCGCTCCTCGGACGGACAGCTCGTCGCGGATAAAAATACCTCTAACTCATTCCATACTGAGGATATTTTTTTTATTATTTATTTTTTTTTTTAATATATATCAGATCTACGTCTCAGTTCTGGCGAAAGATCGACCATGATAGTTTAAGGGTGGTGTTAAAATAGCTTGGCGCCTACAGGCACCAAGCTATTCTGACACAATCCTTGAACTATCATGGTCGACACACATCCTGCCGTAGTATGACAAGGTTTTATGGGCACTATCGCAGTACGGGATAAGTATCCTCCATGACAGTTGCTGCGTCGTGCCAAAATGGCTCAGCGCCTGTGATGACTGTGCTCACTCACACAAACACAAACACACACACACACACACACACACACACACACACACACATACACACTTTTACACACACACACACACACACACACACACACACACACACATACACACACACACAAACCGCAACTGCTCTGACTTTTTTTTTTTCGGAGGGGGGGGGGGGAGGAGGAGGAGGAGGAGGAGGGGGGGAGGATGAGGAAAGGGCCAGGAAGCGAGGATTCTACCGAGCTCATTCTTCTCTTCAAATGTAAAAGAACAGAAACGCGCGCTGTTTAGAAGTTTGTCTTTATTACCTTGGCTAGCACTCAAATCGGCCACCCTCTGGCTTATAAAAAGAAGCACATTGTGGGCGGTAAAAAGAGACATCGTAATTGTTTTATGTTTATCTGAAACATTGGTAAGCTTGCTGGCTCCAGAAACACAAGCAATGGGGAGATACTCAGGCAATCATTGTCATCTGCAAGAGACAGAGATTCTCATGAGCACATGCAGCAGCAGAGGTTCATGAGAATCTGTGACTCATGTTTGACATTGGTTGCCTGTGGCTGTTCCTCAAATTCAAATTAGGTGTAAGTGTTGTGCTGTAGGCGTACGCCGGTTCGATTGATTAAAAACACTACCACCACCACCACCAACAACAACAACAACAGAAACAGCAACAACAACAACAAACGAGCAAGTAGAAAGATTACGTTTTTGCGCCGGTATGCATGACTTCAGGAGAATGTGCGTCGACAAATGTATATTTTTTAACCATTCCACGGAATTCTGGTTCATCTGCATGGGCTTAACCGCGGCTTGGCTGTCGGTAGCGGTTTTTGTCGCGATGATTCCTAAAGGAATCATCGCTACAAAAACCGCTACCAACAGCCAAAGGGTTAATGCAACTTCATTCGTGATGTGCGGCATCCGGAAATGAAGTTGTGGGTGAAAAAGCTAATAAAACTCTATGTCTTCTCCTGGCGTACATGCAAAGTTCTAAAGCTTGCAGTTGATGAGGGAGGAGGGGGGGGGGGGGGAGTGTGCGGGGCGGGGAGGGAGGAATCAGTTTGTGGGGTCCTGGGGCTCATGAGAATTTGTCTTTTCCTGGTTGACATAGTTCCGCGTGTCTTTTCCTGGCCGACTTGGTTCTATGGCCTACGGCTGTTGGGGGTTCCCCAAAAAATCATTTTGCAGAGTGTCAGTTTATGTTTGCCTGCTCTCTGCTCGGTATTTTGACGCAACGCGTGCTTGTGTCGGATCGTTGGGCAAAACATCGCAACATAGTTTTCTCCTCAAGTTTCTGATGAATTGGTGTGCACTGGAACACCTACGACACTCTCCAATGGCGAAGCACAGAAGAAAATTTGAGTCAGCAAGAGGCATAGATCCTCATGAGCCCCCGCGACTGCAGGGGCTCACGAGGATCTATGCCTCTTGCAAAACAAATAAAATTTATATATAAATTTCACTTTTGGGACTTGCAAGCGTTTTAGAGGTTATAGAGAACAGGTACAAAAAAGCTAGGATGTTTTGATGTTATTTTTTCGGTTTGCATCGATCGTTATTTTGTTGATTTTTGGCGCTGTTATTTATTTTTAACTGGAGTGAACTAAATAAATTTACATTCTCCCGCGAGGAAAGTCCGAAAGTGCGTGCATCAAGACGAATGTTCTACTCTTGATCTTCAGTTCTGCTGGTGGTCCTTTTCGGTTTTTGTAGATGTCCTCGTAGTGATTTGAATTTTGCATTGTTAGAACCACCTGTGTAGTGATCTCTGTTTTTGACCAGTGCGGCTCTAGGTTGTAAAGTCCAAAATCAGAGATTAATAATAATAATAATAATAATAATAATAATAATAATAATAATAATAATAATAATAATAATAATAATAATAATAATAATAAAGAGCATTTACATGGCGCTGAATGTAGTGAGATTCTGCAGACATACATTTTTTTGTAAACGCGCTTAGGGACCTAAGCGCGTTTACAAAAAAATGTATGTCTGCAGAATCTCACTACATTTAAAAAAAAAATAATATACGCACACACATACAGCTGAAACACACATAACAAAACCATTCCCAAGTTAAACGCATTTTGATGATGCTGATACGCCACCACGAAGGTGCTATACGGTCAACAAAGGGAAGAGCTAAAATCAAGGTGTTAAACGGATTAACATACATTAATATCAATATCGCAGTGAGGTTTTCTATATTTTTATTTTTTCGTTATTCGTGGTGCCATGTCACAAAAGGTTGTGTTTTTAGTTCGGGGTTTAACGCCCACGGCACCGGGGTGATAGTGGACGGCCCTAGCTGGCGGTTATGGGGGACAAGTACATCTATTACCTATGAAGTGCGACCTGAACACTGATCAATTTGGCCGCACTGCAACTGTGCCACTTTCATTTACAAGGACCTTATAACAGACATGCTATCTGAACAAGCTCGTCGTTTTGTCTAGTCCAATCACAAAAGGTCTAAACTGTAAACCGACAGGCGTCAAAATCAGGCACTGCCCCTAAATTATCATTGTCGACCCATCTCCTGCTGTAGTGCGTCAGGGCTGAATGGGTTAAATGGTCGAAGCTTTTCATTGGTTTACATTGTAGTGTTCTTCGCAGAGCACCGGCAATAAGAGGTCAGGGTGATGTATTAAGGGATTAGCGGCACAGTAGGGCACAGGGCACAAACAAAGCCTGTATACAGCTGCTGATGTCTGCACTATTACAGAAGTCGGTACAATTCTCTGATACTGAAACTCTTGGAAACAGAATGTTTTAAAAATGCAAAATCCAGCCGACAAGAGTGACTGTCAAGCGTGCAAATGCCGAGAAAAATCCAAATAAAAATTAAAAAAAAAAAAAAAAAAGCACGCATAGAAAAGTCTGTTACAACATATATTCATATTTCGGGTTGAATCGTGGTTTATTTGTAATATAGGCATACAAACAAGTTCACAATTTGCAACTTATCTTTTCGTGATCAGAAGCTGCAGCTTCTGATCACGAAAAGGTAAGTTGCAATTTTTTTAACAGATTTTTTTAAAAATATGAAAGTATTATTACGCGTAACTTTGAAGACACATTTCAGCACCAGTTGTGTTTTTATGCCTTGTCAACACACCTACTGAACTTTAACAGCAGTTGGGACGCGCAGCAAAAGCACACGCGTAATGGCACTTATTTATTTTGAGCAGTCTTTAGCGTGTCGGTCTATGTTTAGCTGTTTCTCGTACTGAAAGCGTTGTATTTATAGAACGGAGTGGAGTCATTGTCAAATTACTTGATATTAAGACGATGTCTGCTGATCTGGATTGTCCTATGTCTAAATAAACCATTACTAGACCTGTGTGTAGCGTTTCGTAACTGATAGAGAAGTGTATCTTTAAACAGTTAGGGCGGTAGTGGGTCTTTAATAAACTGTTTTCTGTCTTCTGTAAGAGTGCTTCTCTCTTCCGTTGGGTTCTACTTTGATATACACATTTTCCGGTCTGAGCTGGTCGCTAGGTTCCGCTAGGTTCCACAAGAATATCAGAGACCGGCGGCACCCAAAATCCCATGCCAGCACACATACCATTGGTTCTGTATCCACTGACTCTGGCCTACCTATACCTACCTACGTCACACGGGTGCATGGTACATCAGGAATGCAATTTCAGGTAGGTAAATATTCCCCATACCTGTATGGTCCGTGTTTAGTTCTGCCTCCTTCCGCCTGAGACATGTGTTTATACGACGGAAGTGGATGCTGATCTATCAACTGTCTGCGTATACGGCCGAAGAGGCACTAATACACAATCTAGGTGTGCTGCACGATCTGGGAGTTTGGACCGTACGGCGTCTCTTCAGCCGTAAGGTCCAACGTCACACACCAGCACACATGCAAATTATTACAAACAATTTCATTCAACAGTAAAGTTGGGATATAACAATTATTCACATATGGGGCCTCATCCCAAGTTTGTTATAAGCGAAGAAATTTGACAGCATAGAAAAAGTGGTGTCAGAACCTCTCAAAAAAGTAACGTTACGTCCGACTTTGTTTTATATATCCGATCTCGTTAACTCATCCAGCCCAACGGCCATACTTCCCAAATTTTGGAGGCGTCATCTAATGACTATGCACCAGTTGCAGGAGATGGATCGACATGATAATTCAAGGGCAGTGTCAGATTAGCTTGGCGCCGACAGGCGCCAAGCTAATCTGGCACTGCCCTTGAATTATCATGGTCGAACCCAACTCCTGCTGTAGTGCGTCAGGGCTGAGTGGGTTACAGCTATTTCTGGACCATGAATATCTCTCGTGTTGCTCGTATGCCTGTTACTTCATCTCTTAGTCATTAACCCTTTCATTGCCAGTCGCTACAACCAGTCTCTCAACCGGTTGCTCATACCGGTTGTCTCCCCCGATTCGCTACCGCTGATCAGCAGTATCGAACATAGTTAGCTGGTTAGATGCATAGTTAGAACTTCATTGTTCAATAGCCCGGCGTCCGTCGGATGTGAACGTGAGGCCAACAATCGACATTAAAATGCAGTCACAAAAAGTGTTGTTATCCGATTTGTCTTACATCCGAACATGTTATTAGCGAAGTAGACTAGTCAGTTAGTTGTTCAACAAGGCGTGGAAATACATTTTCCAGAAATACAGACGAACGCACTTACTCGTTGAAGCCACACGCTAGTCAATTCACACATCATAAAATTATAAGCGGCACTCGGCCACCAAACCACTTTCTATTGATTCGCCGGACTACCTGACCGATTAACTTAATTTCAAACAATCCGCTTATCTGCCGCGAGAATTGGGGCAGCCGAGATGCTCTGGTTTTTAATTAGTTTCGTCGGCAGGTGGCGCTGGGAGTCGCCATGTTTGCTCATCTGCTGCCCTCTGGCGGGAAGAGTGTTTACCAAGGGAGACAACTGGAGGGGTCGGGCATTAACTTCCTTCTGGCTGTTTTAGATTTGCATGACGATTAAGCTGACAGAATCTGAATTTGGTGGGTGCAGACCGTGCCCCCTCCAATCGCCGACCCTCTCCATGTGCAAGAGGCTTAGATTCTCATAAGCCCCTGCATTCGCAGGGGCTTATGTGAATCTATGTCGAGAGATTGGCCGCATTTATATCTTTTCCTTAAAGTTACCCGGTTTTAAGAATTTGGTGTGTGTTAGTGTCGGCAATTGATGAAATTTGGTCGGAATCAAAGATAGATTTGGCAGGTTTTTAGCCTCTGCGACTCAAAAAGAGCGAATATGTAAACAGATTTACAAGATGGGAATAATTGGAACTGCACGCACTGCATTCTGTTATCTCAGGTTTCAGTCAAACATACCTAAAATATCCTTGAAGACGTCAGTAATCTGTTTCAAATCTGGAGTCAAACAATTCAGAATCTACTAAAGACAAGTCGAGATAGATGGATCGATGGTAATCTGTTTCAAATAAATTTTAAGCCAAATAATTCAGAATCTACTGTAGTAAGTCGTGAGAGATGGATCGCTTATAACACAAGTAGATTGCATTGATGGCTCGGCGTTACAAATCTTGTGCTATCATTTTGTGCGTGCGAGTTCTCTCTTCTGAAGTATGCGTTTAAATGCTCAGATCACAGATGAGAGGGAAAACCCGAAACATTGCGGCGTTTCGAATTAACCCGTTGTGTTCCAGGCCGGTAGGAAATGCCCGCGTTTTGGAGTTGTCCTCTTAGGGCTGCAGCACATTACAGGATTAAGATCGACTATAGGCGCCAAGCTATTCTGGCACTACCCTTGAACTATCATGGTCGATCCATATCTTGCTATGGTGTGTCGGGACTGAATGAATTAAGCGAAATACTCAGTGGACCCGAAACAAACACAGCACTCGAAAGTGCAACACTATATCTTTCAAACGCATTGTTTTGAGGGGACTGGCTCGATGATTTATGCGAGAAAACAGACAGTGCCTTTGTTCCGTTTAACATACTGCAGACAAATGCTCGAAGACTTGTAAGCAAAGCCCTATACCTACGAACGCACAAGGTTCATCGCAATGGCTGCAACCCATGTAGAAAAGGCACAAACTATTACGTTTGTGGTTGTGTTATTCTTTTAGGGCATGTGTTTGTTGATAGGAAAAGATTCGGTGTTCAGCTGAGTTAATTTAGATTAGAATCACGCACCTTTTTAGTATGATTCGTCTCTTTTTGCATAGAAAATTGCGATCGATTTTTTTGTGTGTGACTAGAATGTTGCACATTTCGCTAACTTGTAGCAAAGTCCGAGCTAGATTAAGCTGGAAGAAAAAGGCGCGATTGGTCTAGTGACCTCAGACATGACGTCGAAGTTTTGTAGTATGCAGGTTGGTTACATTTCATTACGTTTACGTATTGCGCCTAGATTTTAGTGGAAGATTGTAGAAAAAGCTAGAGTGTTCTTTTTAAAGAATATTAATGATTTTGTTTACGTTTTCTTTTCTGATTGGTTCAGTTGTGTAATTTGCGGGATTGTTCTGGAAATCTGTAATAGTATAACAGAGAGTGTTGGAAAATATGTATATGCATTGTACGAGACAGTGTATCAAAGTTTAGGTGCATTTGTAAGAGACAGTGTATCAAAGTGTGGATGCATTTGTGAAAAATAGTGCATCAAAGTGTGGATGAATTGTGCTAAGAGTGCATCGTGACACATAAAGTACTGTTGGAACTGATACTCCATACAACCTTGTGCCACGTGTGACGAGTTGCAACTGAGTGAGGTTTTTCTACAAGAACCCTACGTGAATGTGTCTGGTGTGATTGCATCATACAAGGACCACGACTACTACGTAACACTGTCATGAGCCCCTGCAGCTGAATGATCTCATGAGAATCTATGTCATATGTTAAATTCGTCCGAGTCGGTCTAATTAATTTACAATCATATCTGGTCTTTACAATAGAGAAAAGTAAATTTGCATTTGGATATATATATGCCAACATAATCCTTTCACCACGGAGAAACTGAAACGAACACCACCTAACTGCAAGACGTATAGATCCTAATAAACCCCCGCATTTGCGGTGTTTCATGAGAATCTATGCCTCTTGCTGACTCCAGTTTGTATCTGTGTTCCTGGAACGAATAGAGCTCTTCGGCGAAGAATTTAACTCTATTTCAGAAACACAACCTCTGGCGGCTAAACCGGTAAACCGACACCGAAAAGGTTAAACGTGAGCTTGGAACAGTCTTGGCCACATCTTGTAAATGCATTATTTTCCTCGACTGACAAATTTATGATTGAGAAATAGAGGGAATAGGATAATAAATCAACACGGCTCAGCTGTCGCGGAGTCAAATATATACCTACGGTGTCTACGCGCTCAAAGTCTCGGACATATGGTTCCTATAAATCGCAGGTGAGTTTAGCTGGGTTCCACCGCATCCTTACACCTGACGCCGCTTAAATTTCCAAGCAGACTTACAGGGGAGAGAATGTAGGTGTGAGAGAGCTCGTGTACTAACACCTGCGTGCGCGTGCGCACACGTTCACACACACAAACATAAGTAATGTACATAAACACACGCAGGATAACTGGGTGAGCGACCAAACAGCGAAAGAACCTAAAGAAATAAAGAATTACGATAAGATAAAGAAATATAAGAAAGAAAAGGGAAAAACGCGTAAGCATGAGAGAGAGAGAGAGAGAGAGAGAGAGAGAGAGAGAGAGAGAGAGAGAGAGAGAGAGAGAGAGAGAGAGAGAGTTGTACAGTACCTGGACTTTGGTGAGGGCGATTGGCTTCTGCGGTTCCAATACACGTCACGAGAAACACAAGGACACCTGCAACATAAACAAATAGTTGACGTTATTGTTCTGTTTTGTCACTTTCAACAACATGAAGATCTAAACTACTGTTATTTAAAGCGGCAAGATAGATAAAAAGCGATGTAACTAGGGCAGGCAAAAGCCAACACGAGACATCAATCCTCATGAGCCCCCGCGACTGCGGGGGCTCATGAGGGTTTATGTCTCTTGCAGCTGGGGAGCGTTTGTTATGCCCCAAAGTGAATGGGTTAAATTGATGATTCGGCCGAACAACCATATGAAACAATACAACAAAAACGTCAACACATGCAGCTTGCTGTGGGTTCAGAAGAAAAGGTCACAGTGACACATCAGATAAAGAAATGTATTACTGAGTAACAGATGCATTGTTGAAATAAGCACGCATTGTGTAACTTCAAGTCTTGAATGAGACATAACAAAAATACACCACGGATGCCGAACCGGCGCCGGCAAATGTTGAATCTTTCTATCTAAAACAGACACAGACGCTCATGGGCAGCTGCATCAGGAAAGGGCTTATGAGAAAATATGTATGTACCTGTCCATCTGCCACGTTTTCAATGACATCTCCTGATCCTGCGCCGGATTGGGATGACATGAATATTAATTTTGTTGATGCAATCAGCGTGTCGTTATATGCAGAACGGACATGTATTTCCGTTACAGGCCCTATTCTTGCACCAGACGCGAGACTGACATAAAGACATATGCTTATAAGAAGCAGTGTGTAAAAACAGAATTTGTTGTAAACCGTCGAGAAAAAGATGTCCAATCTTTCATCGTCACAGTCTTTCATTTAAACCAGGACGAGTTCCTGATCTGAGTCGTCTGAGGAGGTAAATAGGTCCGACCTCACCCAGCAAGAGGCATAGATTCTCATGAGCCCCTGCTGAAGCAGGGGCGCATGAGAATATATGCCTTTGCAGTTAAACAAAAAACGGTCGAAATTCAGATTAACCATCTCTGTTGCGTTACCTAAGCCCCCTTGTATCGCGCCCTGTGTTTAACATGCCGCAGGGGAGGTAAGGCGATAAGTCACAAGGAGGAGTTATCGGTCTTGCCATCTACACCCACCCTATCGCCAGAGGGCGCTTGCTTCGCGTGCCGCCATGATGGTACAGATCTCAGTGTTGGATCTGGGATGATCTGGGATCGGTGTGCCTTTTGTTTCCTTCTGGCGACGTCTGTTGCATTTCACTTTCCTAAAGCCAGCGAGGATCGACAAGCGGAAGCCGGGTCGACCATGATAGCTTAGTGTAGTGCGATGGACTGACTAAGCAACTGAACTGACTTGACTCAGGTTCTTGAAATGAAACCGACTACTTGCTGACTTTAACCCGTTTCCTGCCGAGAAAATGTAAACACCACTTAAATGCAAGAGGCATAGATCTTCATGAGCCCCCGCAGTTGCGGGGTCTCATGAGGATCTATGCTTTTTGCTGACGCCACTTTGAACTTATGTTCCTGGGACACTTTGGGTTTTTTTCGGTTTTGAATTAAGGAACTTGGGAAGTCGGCCCCACTTCAACTAAAGTCAGTGTGAACCAGGTTCGATCTTGGGAAATCGGCCCCACTTCAACTAAAGTCAGCGTGAACCAGGTTCGATCTTGGGAAGTCGGCCCCACTTCAAATAAAGTCAGTGTGAACCAGGTTCGATCTTCATTTTATCAAGGACTGTCAAGAATGGCCCTTTCGAAGGCCCGCGCGTTGCAAGAGGCATAGACTTTCATGAGCCCCTGCAGCATGCAGGTGTTCATGCAAATCTTTGCCTCATGCATCATACTGACGATCTTGGTGTTTCTCACCTTCAGTATAAGTATGCTTCTGGC
Organism: Semisulcospira habei; assembly: GCA_036245525.1. Lineage (NCBI taxonomy): Eukaryota > Metazoa > Mollusca > Gastropoda > Semisulcospiridae > Semisulcospira > Semisulcospira habei. Next base: position 101,819,982 of record BTPG01000002.1, on the reverse strand, counting down.
TTGTGGGAACATGCCCAACATTTCATCCTCAGGCCACGGAAGTGTCAAGGTTTCGACATAAAGCTACGACTATTACTGTGAAACACTCAAAATTCTTAGCCCCCTATAAAAATCGTTCCGAAGGTTCGTCGAGTGCTAACACTATGATGACATGAACTTTCTAGGGTTCAATGTGCTGGCTGGTTCTCCCCTGTCAATCTGCTAGAGGAATGGATTCTCATGAGCTCATTCAGTCGCTGAACAGGGGCGGATCCTTTTGGCGGTTGCCGGTGGTGATTTCAAGGGTTAGGGCCCATTGCAACAACGACCACAAAAGACGAAAAGGTCTGAAAGCAATAAAAGACTTAGGATACTGTAATTGCCTGGCTGTCCCTCTCATTTTACCGTCTAAACCGTTGCAGGAGTCAATCATAACCAGTGAAAGCGGCCACTGAATGTTGCTTCTTGTTATTATGTAAATCAGACCCCCACCCATCCCCTTAAGCCTTCGCTTCCGATTTCTTTTGTTTTTTAATCTGAACAGCACTTTGCTTCTCTGGACGCTCGATCCATGTATACTGTGTTAGTAGAATATTCAAAATATAAAAATGCCCCCCCCCCCCTCCCTACTCTTTGCCAAGTTACCTGATCTGCAGAAACAGAAGGCCAGACTTGACCATGCTTTCTGTTTTAACGAGATGACACTGAAGAACAGGTGCATGGGCTAGGGGGCGGCTACTGTCAGTCTGAACGTGTCTTCCAGACGATAAGCGTTTGATAACCTTTTGTGCTTGTACACGTCACGGTCTCGCCAGCTGGGCTGCTCGCCACTGTGACCTTGGAAATGGACGTTACTGGTGGGCAAAACGTTATCAGGCCGACCTCTACATAGGCTTTGTGGAGCACGACTCCGAACACTTCTTCCTTTTTATTTCCTTAGTACTTTAACTCATTCTACTTCAAGACCGAAATCCCCAAATTTTCAAGTTGTCCTGTCATGAAGGACTGTATTACGATTCTAGAGACAGATCGAGCCTGATAGTTCAAGGGTGGTGCCAGAATAGCTTGGCGCCTTTGGGCGTCAAGCTATTCTGGGACCACCCTTGAACTATCATGGTCAATCCATGTCTTGCTGTGGTGGGTCGGGGCTGAAGGAGTTAAACAATAGTGCAAAACGCAAACTGAAAAATTTAGGAAGGAAAGGGTTCTGGGGCTGGCGGTCGGCCGGCAAAGGTCGAAGTCCCCCCTGTGGACTTTTTGCTCGTGGGAGGCGTACACTTTTCACAGTTGTCACTCCTCATCACGAAAGCGAACGGCCATCAACCTGCAAGAGGCATAGATCCTCATGGGCCCCCGCGACTGCGGGGGCTCATGCGGATCTATGCCTCTTGCTGAGACCACTGTGTGTCTACATTTGAGGCTTTTGGTCGTTCAGCACTAGGTTTCTTGTTCATTGCCAGATGACTCTGTTTCTGCCGTCCATCGTTAATTCAAATTTCAAAGCCGAAACACCCTAGATGTCCCAGGAACGTGGATTCAAAGTGGTGTCGGCAAGAAGCATAGATCCTTATGAGCCCCCGCAACTGCGGGGGCTCATGAGGATCTATACCTCTTGCAGTTGGGTGGTGTTGAAATCGCCTCGGCACTGAACGGGATAAAATATATATATATATATCAAAAAATCACAAATCTGCCGAGCAGCATATTGATTTCGATTCTTCCCAGCGTGTCTGCATCCATAAACCTGAATGACAGACAATTTGCGGCTTCCGAATCTCATTAAAGTTATCACAATTAACATTATCAAGGATCGGCTTTAAACAGGCTTGCCTCAAGTGTTCCGAAACACGCCCGAAAGAAGAGTCACGGTTTTGTTTTTGTGCGATTTAGCAAGCAACAGCTTTTACACCGACACGTCTGTTCAGTAGACTGACATGTTCCAAGCATTGCACCGTGTCTGAGTTACTCCCATTTGATTGTTACGACATGCGCACACACACATCTGTCCACCCAAAAGGCTCATGTCTCCTCTGCATGCGTTTCATCCATCTCCATGAAAATTCCCACGTGCTGGCTAATGAGGCTCAAATGGTCAAGTCTGCTGAGTTTTCACTGCTTGCAGCTCAGTCCGCCCTCCCCGAGTCCGGACCCCTTGCATCTCGCCGGACGGATGTAGGGGAGGAAAACTTGAAAAGAAATCTGACGCTGTAGACTGCGTGTACAGGCAGCGAACTGACGTCGGGAACATATGATGCGCATGATAACAACTGATAATCATCATTGTGATGGGTCATGCTAGCAGCTTGCATAACCAAACCTCTTCGAGCCCACGGCAGCCACAGTGGTGCCGTGCGCGGGCCCACAGCGGCCGCCGTGGGCCCGAGGAACTTGACTTTCTTTACTTACTCCCAGAGTGGGTCTATCTGGGGAGTACTCCCGCCAACAGTACTGGGGGAGTACGCCACAAGTACACTTCTGTTCACATGAGATGCTTAGAATCACATTTGAATTGAAGTATACTTGTGGCGTACCGCCCCGGCCCCGAGTGGGTCTATCTGGGGAGTACCAGGAAACATCTCATTTGAATAGAAGTACATGATTGTATACTTGAGACGTACTCCCCGGGTGGATCTATCTGGGAGTACTGGAAGTATCTCATTTGAGTAGAAGTGTACTTGAGGCGTACTCTCCGACCGGGTCTATCTTCGGAGTACTAGGAAACATCTCAGTTGACTACAAGTACATGTATACTTGAGACGTACTCCTCGAGTGGGTCTACCTTGGGAATACTGGAAAGCATCTCATTCGAATATAAGTGTACTTGTGGCTTAAATACTCCCCAAATGGGTCTGGGCGGGAATCATGAAGACCAATGATTTATTTTGTGGATGGATCCGGGTGGGTGAGCGAGGGGCAAACGCCAAAAACGCATAGACTTACAAAATGTAACGAATTTGACCCTTTAAGCGCTAATGAGCAAAAGCCCTTAAAAGAAACGTCTCGGGTTATGGGGAGCAGGTATTCCTGCTTGTTAACATGCTCTCTCCTTTCCTAACATGCTCTCTCCTTTCCAACCATTTTTGTCTTCAGTTGTTGGCCAAAAGCAAGAAAGCCTCCTCTGCATGAGAAAAAATGATACCAGCAAGAGGCATAAATCCACATGAGCCCCCGCGATATGCGGGGGCTCATGTGGATCTATGCCTCTTGCAAGTTGACGCTAGCGAACACCATATCGACTCGTCGGCGCTAATCAGACGCGTGAAGTGTACATGATGAGGGAGCCTACCTGCAATTGTTTTTGTGCCCACTTACACTTGACAAATCCCAGCAGTCTGCGCACGATTTCAATTCATAACATAATTACATAAATTATCAGATCGACTTCTGCTATTTTAGACTTTCTGCTTTCTACTTGGCACAAATAAGATGCGGGAGGGGAAAAAAAAACTTTCGACGTTTTCAGCTGCAAATGTGAAGTCTCGGATGATACTGAGGGATAAGTTTTTGCTGGTAAAATAAGGTAGTATTTTCTAAAAGACAAAAGTCCTGTATCGCTGGAAATAATAATAATAATAATAATAATAATAATAATAATAATAATAAGCAGCAGCAGCAGCATCGGAACCCGAATTCAATAAAAACGTAACTGCCGGTAAGTCCCTAGACCTTCACTTCTCCATCTCTTCAGTCAAGACATTAAAATACAAAGTATCGGTGAGTGGCCATGTTTTACCACTTGCAAGAGGCATAGGTTTTCATGAACCCCTGCGAAAGCAGGGGTTCATGAGAATCTACGCCTCTTGCTAGATGTCATCGGCCTAATTTGACTCATTTGCAGAAAGAGACTGGCCCCGTTTACACCCGCCAAAATACATGAGGCTGCAGGGACTCCTACCATTCTGGAGTGGCTGGCTTCTCAGGCTCTTGGAGAGAGGAAATGCGATGGACAAGATAAAGGCAGTGCCACTCACTCGAAAGGGCCGTAGATCTTCGCAATGAACTGTGGGGCCAATAGATTGACGTTAAAGCGACCTACTCCGGGCAGTGAAGGGGTTAACGCGTTCAGCCCCGACACACCACAGCAAGACATGGGTCCAGCATGACAGTTCAAGGGTGGTGCCAGAATAGCTTGGCGCCCATAGGCGCCAAGCTATTCTGGCACCACCCTTGAACTGTCATGCTCGATCTGTCTCTAGAGTTGTGATACGGTCCTTCAGAGGGCAACTTCAAAATCTGGGGCTCTGAGACCTGGGGTAGAGTGTGTTAATCTCTCCTTTCTAAATATCGCTAGTATGTCTAATGAGTATGCTGGACAGAAAGTATGAAAGTCGGAAAATGAAAGACTTTTCTGCTCTTCCTCTCCTTTGAATGCAAGAGAGTTCCTTCCCTTAACTCAGTCATTCAGCCCGACGCACGTATTTACCAAATTTTACTATGAGGCGTCATCTCATATGACTATGCATCAGTTGCCGGAGATGGATCGACCATGATAATTCAAGGGCAGTGCCAGATTAGCTTGGCGCCGACAGTGTGTCCTGCACTGCAATGCAGTCTTCAGAGGACAAGGGCAACATTTAAGGATTTCGATGTTAGGGTAGAATGAGTTAAGTCTTAGCAGATATAAATTCCTACGTCTGATATAAATTCCTACGTCTGATATAAATTCCTACGTCTGAGGAAAGGAAAAGGTTTCAGCCAACACAAACAAGTGGCACAGATTCCCATAAGCTCATAGGAATCTACGTTTCTTGCAGATAGACAGGAACTAACTGATCGAGGGACTTTCTCACAATGATCTGCTTTCGTTCAGCTTTTCTTGAAGAGATCACAAACGTAATTCAAACCGGCGAGCAAGAGGCATAGATTCTCAATGATAACCTGAAGCCGCAGGGGCTCATGAGAATCTATGCCTCCTGCGAAAACACCGCGTGCCCGGCTGAGGGACTCAGAATGATTTGTTTTGCTCAGGTAGCTTAAAGAGATCGCAATGGCCATTAGGACTCTCTGGAACCAAACTTCTTACCCGGTAGGTGGTTAGACTCTTAACGCATGCCAGCCTCCCTGATGCATTAGTCCAACGGGAGTACTGGCACTCTCTACAAAGCCCACTCTGTCTCCAAGAGGCACTGTACACATTGTATACAGTTTATTCTAGGTCTATGGAGGTGCAGAACCTCATGAGCCCCTGCGGGCTAATCAGTGAAACATGCAATTTTTCTAAGGTCGGCGTCACTTGGGAAAGGGAAAACTCACGGGACCTCTTGACGCATGCGGGTTGGCTCCCAAAAAGTACATTGTTAAAACTGATTTCATTACGTGAGGAAATTTTTATTTTAAAACGTGAAGGTTCACTTGTGGTTAATATAACAGGCTCACGAGGATCTATACTATATTAAACTCAAGAAAAGCTTCTTTTTGTCTGTCATCAAAATTTACACAAAAGAAAAGACTGTTTTTACGAAAGACTGAAATTGCGAAACGTTTGAACACGCAAATGCCCAATATCTTCACTATAAGGATCTCTGCCTCTCGCATTCAATGGTCACCTAATTTACATCTATGTTCCTTACAAAAGGTCAACATTTTTTTGCCAATCACTGTTCCAGTAGACACGGCAAGTATGTCCAAACGGTAACCATAAAAATGTCAGACAGACACCGACGATGAGACAACACTTTAAACTTCCCTCGGCATAAAGACTATATATATATCTGTGCATAAAGTGGCGTCCCGCAAGAGGTACAGATTCTCATGAGCCCCCGCATCTGCGGGGGCTCATGAGGATCTGTGCCTCTTGCAGACGGTTCCCGTTTTGCTACATAATTGCCCAGAAGCGAAGATTGAACAAGACAAAAAACCTCTGAAAAGTCCTGTCATAAAATGTACGGCTGTTTGTTCTACACGTATTTGCAAACAAGAGAATATCGCATGACTCTTGCAAAAACAAGGGTAGAGGTACTCTTAACTCCTTCACTGTCGTGAAAACGTGAACATCATCCAACTGCAAAAGTCACGGAAGCTCATGGACGTCTGCAGTTAAGGAGGTTCTATGCCTTTTGTTGGGCCTACATTCTGTTGTGTTCTTTGTACGCTGATGCTCAGTCTTTGGCGTTGAACTTACGATTTCTGAAACATAGCTTGTGACCACTGGCGGTGAAGGAGTTAGCCCGTAACAACACACTCAGTTTGAGGGACAGCTGGAACAGATCTCGGGAGGCATATATTCACATGAACCCCTGCAGTTGTCTCTTGCAGATGAAAAATTGGGTGAGGGACCCGTATTTGGGTCATGTGTGGGTGTATCCAGTTCAGTGTATCCAGAGGTGAATGCATTGGGTTCTCGGCTGTGGGGATGCCAACGCCGCCTTTGCTCTTCTGCTGTAGCAAGACAACGATTGCTATGCATGATCAATTTATGCTAAAGCAACAACAACGTTATCTTGAATCTTGAATCATTTTCATTTTATTATTCTTATTCTTATTATTTTGACCTTTAGCACCAGATCAACACCCCGCCCTTATTTTCCGATGCATAACCTTGTGCACAAGTGTTGCACACTCAAAAACAACACTGAAATCCTACTGCCTTATCCACACTCCGCCCTTATTCTCCAGCACATAGTCGCGTAATGTAAATGCCATACGCCCAGATGTTGCATAGAACAACGAATCCTACTGCCTTAATCCGGATAACATACATTAGTCTGAGTATGCAAATATAGTTGATAGGACAGGAGTCGGCGGACTACTTGATCGAACGACAGATGAACGACGAGACACGTTATCCACGCGACACTTGACCGAACGTCGACACATGACCGGACGACAGTTGAAGGGCGCGACGCTAGATCGACAAGGCACTGGATCGAACGACTGACAGATGATAGGACGACGGGTGATCGTCGCGACACTTGATTGACACAGCTCACAAGTTGTGGCGGTCATCTGTTAACCCTTATCATTCTGATACACCCATTGCTTGAAATAAATTTGACTGATAGTTCAAGGGTGGTGCCATTAATAGCTTGACGCCTGAGGCGCCAAGCTATTCTGGCACCACCCTTGAACTAAAACAGTTGATCTGTGTCCTGATCTGTAATGTAGCTTTCATTGGACAATAGGCAAATTTGACAAAATCAGCCTCAGGATGTAGTGGGTTAAACACCCATTTTATACAGTACTGCATTCAATCCACAGTCATTAACTCATTTAACCCCAAGGCGCTTTTCCCAAATTTTGGAGGTGTCACCTGGAGACTATGTGCCAGTTGCAGGAGATGGATCGACCATGATAATTCAAGGGTAGTGAGAGATTAGATTGGCTTTAGGCGCCAAGCTAATCTGGCACTACCCTTGAATTATCATGGTCGATCCATCTCCTGCCGTAGCGCGTCGGGGCTAAATGAGTAAAACATGAAACCAACTGCCACAGTTTGACTATATACTTTTGCAAGTTGCCTTTGCTCTCCCCCCCCCCCCCCCCCCCGCCCCCACCCTCCCCTCCTCCTATTTTGCCTCTGTCTCGCCGTCGTTTGACATTTTATGTTTGGCTCGGTGAACTTTGTCTCGACGCTTCATGTTTTGGGCGTGTTTCCTAAATTGCCCCAAACAACCCTGAAAAGTTTATTTAAAAACACAAAAACACAAAACAACTGATCCACCTTTGATTATCGTTGCTGCCTCTAAATTATGTCCCCTTAAAACACACAGAGTGACAGGAGGGGCAATAATCGTAAAACGAGTTCGCAGTTACGTAACTAGTTTACCCTCCATTGTTCAGTGCGTTCAGTCATACACATTCACAAAAATTTCTATTTTCAGCTAATGTTTGCGTGTGGCAAAAAAGGAAATAATAATATGCGCTTTTCTTGTAACACATGCATACGCCACTCAGACACAAGAATAAACATCAAAGGCTGTCGTTTCATCTGCAAGAGGCATATATTCTCATGAACCCCTGCAGCCGCAGGGGATCATAGAATCTACGCCTCTTGCTGAAATTTGGATCGGGTTTGTGAAACTACGAGAATCCATCGAGAAGAAAATGTCACTGCTGATCGAGGCTTACCCCCACACAACATGGCTTGTCACAGAGCTGCGAGTGCCTAACGGACATTTCCTTGCTATGGCTCAGGTCAGTTTATTTACGTCTGTGACTTCAGACGTAGGAGATACTGGAGGGTTCAACCTGTGACTGAATAAACATCAAAGCTGTCGCAACACATGCATCATCTCAGCTTGCGCGCATCAGACAATCACAGGGCAAACACAGACTTAGTGTACGCAAACATGTAAGCGTGGAAACGCACGTGTGACTTTTGCTAGCTGCCTAAGACAATTAAGTGTGTCGGTCTCTGTTTTTGGACCTAGGGCCGTAAGGTCCAAAACCACAGGCCAGCACACACTGTGACATTGTTGTGCTACGTTCTTTGTGAATACTTGCCATTTTTCGCTTTAATGTAGGGTTTGTCCTTCTTTTAGTCTTCAACACATAATTACCGAAAACAAGACCAAAAACTTTGTTCTGAAAAGCAATTAGTCTTGAACATATTCAAAATAGAAATAATGGAATAACTTACACACATACAATCGCTTTCATAACTGAGCAAACTGATAATTCAAATCCAGCACTAAATGGGAGAAATGGGTCAAACAAGACCTTTTTTCAGAATATTGTATTGTGGCAGTAGGGGAATTAATATATGGGCCGCCGTCCCACGGGAAAACTCGTTGTCAAAGAGCAGAGCCAACCGACCTACTACTAGCTTTTTAAAAATTATGTACTTCGGTTCACCATACATACTCTAGCAACGCCAGTGTATGGAGAACATATGTTTTATAATTTTATATGACGTTTTGTATGTTTTAGTTTCCATAGTTTCCTAACAGCTGCAGTGCATGCAATGCACAAGAACTTACACATTGACTAGTCTCTCGATCGACCATGATAGCTCAAGGGTTATGCGTGATTAGCGTGGCGCCCCCAGGCGCCACGCTAATCATGCATGACCCTTGAGTCAGGCTATCATGGTCGACCAATCTCCTACCACGCGTATTACCTACTACTGACTCAGATATTTCAATAAAAATGTGCTGAGTGTCCGCTGGAAGTAAACAGGTGTGGCGCCAGTGTTCGGTGCAGAATGCATATTTTCAGCATCATCAGACGGCCTCATACAGGGTGCAGCTAATACCCCATTTATTAAATCTGCGCACAGATGATTAAATGGCGGTCTCATAAACAAGAGAATAAGAATAGCAATTAAGCTTGCGTCAGGCTGAGCTGGTAAGGCGGGACTACGGCTGGACTGCAAGAGTATCTGCCAAAAGTGTAAAATTCAGTCAAAGAAGAAGCGTACTTAGGCATAACAAGGACGCGTATTAATTTTTTAACGTTTTATAAGGAGGCAATGAACTAACGGAAAAGCAGCTACTCATATGTTTCATTCTAAAAACTGACTAGACAGCAGTTCTTGGTTTGTTTGGGGTTTTTTTGCTTTCTCATTGAAAACAAACTGAGTGAAGGCAGGTTACACAATCATACTGTGATTAGTATTTCAGTAAAACTGATTCATGATAGTTCAAGTGTGGTGCCAGAACAGCTTGGCGCCAAAAGGCGCCAAGCTGTTCTGGCACCACACTTGAACTATCATGATCAACTAATCCAGACCAAAAAGGTGACTGCCAAGCGTGTGAAATGCAAAGAAGTACCCAACGGAGAAAGAAACACGCTTAGAAAAAAACGGTACAACACAATTTATTAATATTTCGGGTAAATACCCTTTGTCAAAATAGACAAACAAACAGAGACATTAGCCGCTACTTATCTTCATATGCAGAAGGAATGTGGCAACTGAAGGTGACGTAAAAAGAAAAAAGAAAAAGAAAAGAAAAAAAAAGGGTACTTCCCTTTCCTCCTCCCCTTCCCCCGCCCCTTTTGTCTTTCTCTCCCCCCACACCCGTTTTTTTTTTTTTTTTTTTAGTTACCCTTGAAGATGGTTTCACAACTACCTACTCTTCTCTTATACCATTATTCTCTTACTGATTTTGATTATTTGCTTTGTTTCATTGATATTCCTTGTTGTGTACCATGCTAAATGCTGGGGGTTTTTTCCCCGGGGTTCTCCCGTTTTTCCCCGAGGTAGTCCTCAACTTGATGGTGATATAAAGTTTGCCTTCGGGTTGGCGTTTAGCAGGCTTTGTGTATTAGACACTCAGCCTACTTCGTGCCCAAGGATACTCCCCGTTCGTTTTCTCTCTCTCTCTCTCTCTCTCTCTCTCTCTCTCTCTCTCTCTCTCTCTCTCTCTCTCTCTCTCTCTCTCTCTCTCTCTCTCTCTCTCTCTCTCTCTCTCTCTCTCTCTCTCTCTCTTCCCCCCCTCTCTCTCTCACTCTTTCCCCCCCCCTCTCTCTCTCTCTCTCTCTCTCTCTCTCTTGCGGTCTCTCTCTCTCTCTCTCTCTCTCTCTCTCTCTCTCTCTCTCTCTCTCTCTCTCTCTCTCTCTCTCTCTCTCTCTCTCTCTCTCTCTCTCTCTCTCTCTCTCTCTCTCTCTCTCTCTCTCTCTCTCTCTCTCTCTCTCTCTCTCTCTCCCCGGCCTCACACGCGCATTTACTTTTCCTCGCTCCTGCGCGCGCTTACACACACTCTTGTCTCTCGTGTTTAGTTTCTCTCGGAGTCTTTCTCTTACGATTGTTTTCTTTGACGTCATTTTTACTTTTGTTCTTCCTTTTCTTTTCTTTTTCTTTTTTATTTTTACGTCACCTTCACTTGCCACATTCCTTCTGCATATGAAGATAAGTAGCGGCTAATGTCTCTGTTTGTTTGTCTATTTTGACAAAGGGTATTTACCCGAAATATTAATAAATTGTGTTGTACCGTTTTTTCTAAGCGTGTTTCTTTCTCCGTTGGGTACTTCTTATCATGATCAACTGAGTGAAGGCAGGTTACACAATCATACTGTGATTAGTATTTCAGTAAAACTGATTCATGATAGTTCAAGTGTGGTGCCAGAACAGCTTGGCGCCAAAAGGCGCCAAGCTGTTCTGGCACCACACTTGAACTATCATGATCAACTAATCCAGACCAAAAAGGTGACTGCCAAGCGTGTGAAATGCAAAGAAGTACCCAACGGAAAAAGAAACACGCTTAGAAGGAATGTGGCAACTGAAGGTGACGTAAAAATAAAAAATAAAAAGAAAAGAAAAAAAAAGGGTACTTCCCTTTCCTCCTCCCCTTCCCCCGCCCCTTTTGTCTTTCTCTCCCCCAACACCCGTTTTTTTTTTTTTGTTTTTTTTTAGTTACCCTTGAAGATGGTTTCACAACTACCTACTCTTCTCTTATACCATTATTCTCTTACTGATTTTGATTATTTGCTTTGTTTCATTGATATTCCTTGTTGTGTACCATGCTAAATGCTGGGGGTTTTTCCCCCGGGTTTCTCCCGTTTTTCCCCGAGGTAGTCCTCAACTTGATGGTGATATAAAGTTTGCCTTCGGGTTGGCGTTTAGCAGGCTTTGTGTATTAGACACTCAGCCTACTTCGTGCCCAAGGATACTCCCCGTTCGTTCTCTCTCTCTCTCTCTCTCTCTCTCTCTCTCTCTCTCTCTCTCTCTCTCTCTCTCTCTCTCTCTCTCTCTCTCTCTCTCTCTCTCTCTCTCTCTTCCCCCCCTCTCTCTCTCTCTCTTCCCCCCCCCTCTCTCTCTCTCTCTCTCTCTCTCTCTCTCTCTCTCGCGGTCTCTCTCTCCTCTCTCTCTCTCTCTCTCTCTCTCTCTCTCTCTCTCTCTCTCTCTCTCTCTCTCTCTCTCTCTCTCTCTCTCTCTCTCTCTCTCTCTCTCTCTCCCAGGCCTCACACGCGCATTTACTTTTGCTCGCTCCTGCGCGCGCTTACACACACTCTTGTCTCTCGTGTTTAGTTTCTCTCGGAGTCTTTCTCTTACGATTATTTTCTTTGACGTCATTTTTACTTTTGTTCTTCCTTTTCTTTTCTTTTTCTTTTTTATTTTTACGTCACCTTCAGTTGCCACATTCCTTCTGCATATGAAGATAAGTAGCGGCTAATGTCTCTATTTGTTTGTCTATTTTGACAAAGGGTATTTACCCGAAATATTAATAAATTGTGTTGTACCGTTTTTTCTAAGCGTGTTTCTTTCTCCGTTGGGTACTTCTTATCATGATCAACTGAGTGAAGGCAGGTTACACAATCATACTGTGATTAGTATTTCAGTAAAACTTATTCATGATAGTTCAAGTGTGGTGCCAGAACAGCTTGGCGCCGAAAGGCGCCAAGCTGTTCTGGCACCACACTTGAACTATCATGATCAAATGAGTGAAGGCAGGTTACACATTCATACTGTGATTAGTATTTCAGTAAAACTGATTGGGATATAACAAAGTACTGGGATCTTTTTGTGTGTGTGTTATATCCGAAGTGTGTTATAACCGAATTAACTTAAGTTACATGGGAAAAGTGTGATGGTGACCTTTGAAAAAGTGTTGTTATATTATCCAACCTTGTTATTAGCTAAGCTGGCTGGATTCAACAAAAACCCGAAACCGCGCCAGATAGTAAGATCACCCGGCCCCTTTTTGTTCCCCCAATGCCTCACCGTTCCCACTAGGGGCAAAAACTCTCCCATTCGATGTACCACGTCTCGTGCAATTTTCTCATCATATACCACGCCTGGATTCCCGCTGGCTCATAGAATCTCGCAGATTAGAAAAAGGGCCGGCCAGCCGACCCGGCCCGCAGAAAAAAAGAGGAAGGAATTTTGATGAACGCGCTTTCCAAATCCACCCTGCATTTTCGGCGATTAAAGGGGCTTTATGTGTCAGTTTTTGTTTTCCTTACAGCTGATTTTTCAAGTACTGACTTGTTAGAAGTCCTTTCTGGGACTGTTGAAGAATTGAAGGGAAGGGAGAAGGCCTGACTCAAAAATTTCTGCCGGTACAGGCCTCTGGGATTTTGAAATTCTGAGGGGAGTGTTCTTGAAGACTCGTCTTGGCGGAAAAAATAAGCTCGCAGGCTAACTTATAGTCTGCAATCGTTGCTGTAGAAAAAGCTGCTCAGTTGACGGAGAGGAAGATTTGTTTATGAGTTTCAACGTGAACGTAGTGTTCTACATATTTCCTGCAGTGCCTTTTGAGTGGCAAAACTCGTTAACTATATTACTTTTAATATCGCCATTTTAACATCCCGTCACAAGTAAGAAAGAGAAAGAGCCCTTTACCGTCGGAATATAACGATTTACTGCCATTGATTTCAGCAACTTGAACATAAAGGAAAAGAAAGCGAGAATTACATGTACAAGCCAAGTGTACTGGACACGCAGATGACAGGACAAGGAATCTGAACCTATTTTGCCAAGAATTGTATGCCCCTGACCTGCTTTAAATGTCAATGAGAATACGTATTGATGTTCGGAAATCTTGTAAGTAACTCGGCTTTAAAAACTCCTAAGTGTAGATGCAAAGAATTTCTAAAACTGAATAATCGATTTTTTATTTTTTATTATTTTTTTATTATTATTATTTTTTTTTTACATCGCTATCCCTCAGTCCCGAGTGAAAGAAAAAGGTATAAAAAAGACAGTACAAATCATGTCACAAGCTCATGCACTCCACTACAAACTCTACCACAAACGTAGATTTCAGTAATAACTTCCTATCGACCGAAACTATCATCACCCTCTGACCTAGGCAATTCCCTCCTTACTATATGCACACACACACACACACACACACACACACACACACACACACACACACACACACACACACACACACACACACACGTACACACACATTCCCATGTTATTCTTCAGCCAGAGCCGTCCAGTTACAAGAGGAATAGATTCTCATGAGCCCCTGCTTAAGCAGGGGCTCATGAGAATCTATGCCTCTTGCTAGCGGACGTAGGGCCTTTTACGTTCTCAACCTGAGGCGGTCATCTTGGGCTAGGTGTGTCACCGTCCACTCATTTGCTCGCACAGCCGAACGTCATCGCCAATTTGGGTCACGCTGGGTCTACGAACTGCACGTGTTTCTTTCTCCCAGTTTGCGGTCCGAAGTCATTTGCTGCTTTGTTTCAGTTTGCGTTCCGGATTCATTTACTACTTTCTCTCAGCTTGCGGTCCGGCGTCGTGACCTCGGCACAAACCTAGCCGGCCGGGAAGCCTGTACTGATGACTAATGACTCTCTGCTCGGAATATTTCCGCGAACGAAGGAATGCGAACGCACGCTATTATGACCTTTATTGTCAGTTTCCAAAACAAAGAGAGGGGGGATGGGAGGGGGGAAGCCGAGGTCAGTCAGTTTCATCAGGATTTGCAGTATGCGCATCTGTTCACACATAAACTGTCTGATTTTTTTCATCAACATCATGCAGTAAAGCACGGTTTGGCGGGCATGTGGCAAATACGAGGCCAGCCCCAGTAATATTCATGGACAGGAATGCTGTTCTATCGTTTCTAGTGTGAACATTTTCAGTCTCTCGGAGCAGTTCAGTCCGCTGCAGTTTGATGAGAAAACGTCACGAAGTCGTTTAGTGGAGGAAGCTGGGCGGGGGATGCCGGGGGGAAGGGGGTTGGGAGTAGGAAAGACCCGGATGGATGGGGCCGGTTTGGGTGAGAGAAGGGGGGGGGGGGGAGGAGAAGGGGGTGGGGGTGGGGTGGGGTGCTTCGTAAGCGCCGACAACTCTAAAGAAAGCCTAACAACAAATATATCAACAAGATATATTGTATGGCAAGTGACACCTGAAACATTTCATATATAAACAACCAATGGACAGAATTCATTAACACATTTAACCACACGGCCACATTTTCCAACATTTTGAAGTGTTATCTAATGACTAAATGTACCAGTTGCAGGGAATGAATGACCATGATTATTCAAGGGTAGTGCCAGAGTTGCTTTTGGTTAACTCTGGCTGTCGGTAGCGTTTCCTTTTGCAAAGCCGGATTATTCCTGCAAGAATCATCGGGATATAAACCACTAACGACAGTCAAAGGGTTAAAAGTACGGTAATTTCAGACAAGCCCTCTACTTGCGATAGGTACAGTCTGCAGTTCCTACTACTAAGTCTGCAAGAGGCGCGCGTCGCGTGCTTTTATGAGTTGTTGCAGTAGTCCGAGGTGACAGTGTTATTAACACTTTGGGTGTCGGTGGCGATTTTGGTCGAGGTGATTCCCGCGGGAATCACCTCGACCAAAATCGCCACCGACACAGAAAGGGTTAATGCAGATCTGGCCTTCGCAAGCAGTGATTTTAGTTATGCGGGTCACGGGGTTCTTAGCCCCAGCTACGGTACTTTCACGTCCGCCACATTTGTATGATTTGTAGCTAGCTTGTGGTCAGTTTTACACAGCCTTGACCACTAGTGATGGACGACAAAGGCATGCCTGCACTGAGTTGTGTTCTGGTCTGTATGTTTGAACCCTACGGCTGTAAACAATACAATACAATAATACTTTATTATTCCCTCATGGGGAAACTCACTGTCTGCCCATCGCACGGCATCGTCATTCACTTAAAGTAATAAATCAAATAACCCATAACTCTCAGTTAAAGAGCTGAACTGTAACAATCTTGGCGTCAGAAACACTTATGGTGTATTTCCCCTGTGCCTCTGGTGTCAGCAATGTTGCAGTGGACTACTGAAAGGGCTTGTACTAAAGAACTAAAGAACGTTGGCAGACACTATCTACTGATCTTGGCTTGACCTCGCGAACGAAGATTTTATAGGAGTTGCCCACGACGTCTGCAGGCTTGTTCGTGGCTGCGGAGGCCAATCCGAGACAGGCAGGTTCGACCGCAGTGGCTGCAGGGGAAGGTATGGCCAGGGTTCTGAGCTGCGGCATCTCTGTTTTTTCTCCTGAGCCGCTTGTCCTTAAGGCTAGCTCTGTGAGAGTCCTCAAAGGAGACAGCTGCCTTGTAAATGGTGGAGCGCCAGGTGTCACGGTCCGCAGCAAGCGAAGACCACTGGTGGTGGTCGATTTGGCAGGCACTAAGTGACTTCTTGAGACAGTCTTTGTATCTCTTCTTTGGTGCCCCTCTGTCACGGTGTCCAGTAGCAAGCTCGCCGAACAGGGTGATCTTTGGTAGGCGATGATCCTCCATCCTGGAGACATGCCCCGCCCAGCGGAGCTGTGTCCGCAGCAGCAAAGCCTCGATGCTCACAGTTTCATCCTGTTCAAGGACCTCGACGTTGGTGACATAGTCACTCCAGTGAATGCCCAGGATGGTACGCAGGCAGCGCTGGTGGAGGCGTTCGAGGAGTCGTAGTTGGCTGCGGTAGAGGGCCCAGGACTCGGAACCATACAGCAGGGTGGTGAGGACCACAGCTCTGTACACGCTGATCTTGGTGCCTGTTTTCAGCTGTTGATTGTGCCACACCCGCTTGAAAAGTCGCCCGAAAGCGCTGTTCGCTTTTGCCAGCCTGCTGTCAAGCTCCTTGTCCAGCTTGGCGTCCGACGTGATAATGCAGCCAAGATAAGTAAACTGGTGCACTGACTTTAGTTCAGACTAAATGGTGATGTGAGGAGGGCGATACACTGTCTTGGGTGCCGGCTGATGGAGGACCTCTGTCTTTTTCAGACTGACCTCGAGTCCAAAGAGCTGGGCAGCGTCTGCGAAGCAAGACGTGATGCGCTGCAGGGCTCTCTCTGTGTGTGCAACGAGGGCAGCATCATCAGCAAAAAGCAGCTCACGAATCAGTTGGTCTAGGGTTTTCGTGTGGGCCTGCAGTCGTCTGAGGTTGAACAGGCTGCCATCGAGACGATACCTGATGTACACTGCATCGTCATCATCGAGGTCCACTGTGGCCTGCTTCAACATCATGCTAAAAAAAGATGGTGAAGAGGGTCGGTGCCAGCACGCAGCCCTGCTTTACGCCGTTGAGAATAGGGAATGGTTCTGAGAGGTCATTGTTGAGTCTGACCTGGCCTTGCTGGTCCTCGTGTAGCTGGACAATCATGTTGTGGAACCTTGGGGGACAGCCAAGTCGCTCCAGGATCTGCCACATGCCTTGCCTGCTCACAGTGTCGAACGCTTTTGTTAGGTCGACAAACGTTACGTACAGCCCTTTGTTCTGCTCGCGGCACTTCTCCTGAAGCTGTCTCAGCACAAAGACCATATCGGTGGTGCTCCTGTTTGCTCTGAAGCCACACTGGCCCTCTGGGAGTTGGTCTTCAGCGATGGCAGGTACCAGCCGATTCAGGACAGCCTTGCAAGGATTTTCCCTGCAATGGACAGCAGGGTAATTCCCCGATAGTTGGAACAGTCTTCTCGCCTTTGTTCTTGTACAGGGTGATAACGACTGCATCACGGAGATCTTTTGGTAGTGTTCCTTCCTCCCAGCAGCAGAGAAAGAGGTCGTGGAGCTTGTTGTGCAGTGCTGGGCCTCCATGTTTCCAGATCTCTGGCAGTATTCCATCAATGCCTGCTGCTTTGCCACTCTTGAGCTGGTGGATGGCTGTGAGGGTCTCTTCAGCGGTGGGCGGTTCGTCCAATTCAACCTTTACTGGGAGGTGTGGGATTTGTAGGACGACTGCTTCTTGAACAGTGCGCTCAGCGCTAAGAGGCTCTGAAAGTACTCCGACCAGCGGTTCAAGATGGAGGTATTATCTGTGAGGAGTGCCTGGCCATTCGCGCTTCGCAGGGGACTTTGTACCAGGTGCCTGGGGCCATACACTGCTTTCAGTGCTTCGTAGAAGCCCCTGTAGTCACCATTGTCAGCACAAAGCTGGGTCCTCTGTGCAAGTCTGGTCCACCACTCATTCTGGAGATCTCTGAGCTTGCGCTGGAGACTGCTGCAGACGAGGCGGAAGGCAGACTTCTTCACAGGGCAAGAAGGCTGGGCTAGGTGGGCCTGATGGGCGGCTCTTTCTTTTGCTAGGTGTTCCTGGATCTCTACATCGTTTTCGTCAAACCAGTCTTTGTTCTTCTTTCTGGCGAAACCCAAGACTTCTGCAGAGGATTTTGCAATAGCAGTTTTCAGTTGTTCCCAAAGTGTTTCAGGGGAGGAGTCTACTGGGTCCGCTGTGTCTTTGAGCCTGCGCTGTAAATCTACGGTATCTATCTATCTACTGATATTACTGTTGAAAAGGGTAACAGCCTGAGGGACAAAAGAGTTGGCATAACTTGATGTATTACTTTTGGGTACTCGAAGTCTGCCACTTCGCTCGATACTTCTGCTGTCAAATTCATATCTAAGTGGATGTGTTTTGTCATCAAGAATGTCAGCCAGTTTGTTTGTAATCCGTCTGTTGTACAGTGTGTCCAAAGTATCTTGTGCTCTACCAATCACCCCGCCCGCTTTCCTGATTACTTGTTAAGACGATCTTAACTTTGTTAAACGTGGGCTGGTCTGTGATTTTGAACCTTACGGCTGTGACAGTACTGGTCTTTTGGGTATTGCTTTAGTCCGACAATTACTAACAAAATGACAGACGCGTGTTGACTCTCAGTTATAGATCATTCATAAACCATTATTTTTCAATCATCATTCAGTCTTCAGTCGTATTTTCAGCCTGTGTTTTAGGAAAAATATCAAGGGTACCCTTAAAGCATAAACCTGAAGAACGTTTTATCTGCATTATTCAAGTCGCAGTTCTGTTTATTAATTTATTACATTTCATTTCATTATTTTATTTTACCATTTGCAGGGTGATCCGGCGTAACTACGGCGTAATTAACTAATTATCTCCATCTTTGACGATGAATCACTTTTGCAACTGTGTGCTTGTCTGAGCGAACAAACACAAGTCATCGCCATCCATACCACAATAATGTTCTGGGTGATCTTTGACCCTTTCATCAATTACTTTCACACCATCGTATTTTTTTTTTTAGCTACAAAACAACAAAAGACAAACAGTAGATGCACGAATCGGTAAAGCCAGAGCAGCCTTTCTCCAGTTGAAAAAAGTGTGGAGTTCCAGAGAGCTGTCACAAAACACCAAAGTCCGGATTTTCAACTCCAACGTAAAAGCAGTTCTCCTATATGGAGCAGAGACTTGGAGATTGACAAAAACCACTGTCAACAGAGTACAGATCTTCATAAACAGTTGCCTTAGAAGAATTTTGAAAATCCACTGGCCAGAGAAGATCAGCAACATCAGACTCTGGGAGAGAACAGAGCAGATAACAGCAGAGAATGAAATTGGGCGAAGAAGATGGGGATGGATTAGTCACAGTCTGAGAAAGCCAGCTTCCAGTATCACTAGGCAGGCATTGTCATGGAATCCCCAGGGAAAGAGGAAAAGAGGTAGGCCGAGAAACTCCTGGCGTCGAGACCTCCAAGCAGACATCAAGAGAATGGGAACTTGACCACCTGGAGTAAAATCGAAGGAGAAGCACAGGACAGGAGTCGCTGGAGGTCTCTCGTCGACGGCCTATACCCGGGTAGGGGTGACAGGCGTAAGTAAGTAAACAAATTTTAGGACTATCCAAACTTTTTGGGGCGATATTTGACCCTTAATCAAATGCTTTTCCACCTTTGTGAGTTTTATTTTTTCGGGGGCGGCGGGGGCGGAGGGGGGGGGGGGGGTTAGGGCGGGTGTGGGGGTGTGGGCCTGTCCCAACTAATAACAACCAAAAGCGGTGTGTGTGTGTGTGTGTGTGTGTGTGTGTGTGTGTGTGTGTGTGTGTGTGTGTGTGTGTGTGTGTGTGTGTGTGTGTGTGTGTGTGTGTGTGATCTTTTGTGATCTGTTATCAATCATTATTGCCCCTCTGTGTTTTTCTTAGCGGGAAAAAAAAGCACAGTCCAAGGCCACACAAACTATAAACATCTTGCTTCCACATTTTGATGATGTACGTCCTCTTTCGCACTTTTTGCACCTCCGTATATTAGTCTGAGCGCATACCGAGTACGTAAAATTCTATCGGGCCGGAGTCGGCCGCAGTAGGCCCGCGCACAGTCGTGTTATTGTCATCCACAGTCGTGCGCGGGCCCTATGCGGCCGACTTCGGCCCAATGGTCTTTCCGTACTGGGTAAATATTCACAGGCATCCCAGACCGGGTCTTCGTCCATCTATCATTCGCATTTTAACCGAATGTGTTTGTCTAGGCGCGTAACGATTTTTTTAAAAAAAGAAATCATAAGCATGTAAAAACCACGACTATGTCTATTCATCAGTCGCGTTTTGCACATATATCTGAGCAAGGAAACAATTTTGAAGGAGATTTCTGTTGGCTTGTACACAAGCTCATTAGCGAAAAGATGAATCTTATCGCCGACAGACAAAGATAGAGGTGTTGTAAGCAGGTCATCAATTAAGAGTTGGAAAAATGTTCAGCGTCTCCTAGTATACACTTTCCATGAAGCGGCCATCTGCTTTAGCAGGGGCTCATGAGAATCTATACCTCTTGTTGCTAGAGGTCGGTGCGTAAAGGAAATTGCAGTTAAGCGGCACTCCAAGCCAACCTCCACACACCCGACCTCGCCCCCTGCCCTGAATTAACAAAAAAAATACTATGGCTACCGTTTGAAGATATTGTGAGCAATACGTCAAGCACCAAGCGTGAGCTGGTCTGTGAGGTTGGACCGTATGGCTTTAGGACATTACGCCCAGAATCACAGACGGACTATTTTCCTATGTACCAACCTGTGCATGTACTGCACGCTTTGTACATTTGTTTCGGAGTCAGTCATGAAGACGACACAGTATCCAATCGGTAAACACGTACGGTATACATGATGATGATGATGATGATGTCCACTTGTAATGCGCATCCACTCCATGCTAGCAGCATGCTCAGGGCGCAAATTAAAAAATAAAAAATAAATAAAAAAAAAATAAATAAATTAAAAAAAAAAAAAATAAAAACAACAATTTCCACGTGTCGGTATCCCGCATCTCAGTCAAGTTCGACGGATAGTCACTAGTAATCCCACATCCCGAAACAAACAAAACACACACCTTGATTCACAATATCCACCACAATGCTACTGAAACATTAGCAAGCACACCTGTCCCCCCGGAGTCACAACTCTCAAATTTCGAGTCGTTCTCTAAAGACTATGCGATACTTGACAATTCAAGAGAGAGATTGAACGTGATAGTTCAAGGGTGGTGCCAGAACATTTGGCCAAGAGGCGCCAAGCTATTCTGGCACCACCAATGAACTATCATAAACTATCATGGTTGATCCACCCCCAGGTGCTCAGTGTCAGGTCCTAGCACTTAACGGAAACACACACGCACAACTTGTGGAGACAGGCATTGCTGTTGATCCGATTCCCATTCGGATCAAGTGAACGCAGACATAAACCAAATGACACATATGACAGCACCATTCAGTAAACCCCACGATAGAAACTGACCAATACTCCAACATAAAATGTGTGTCACCTCGTATCCGAGTCTGCTCCGACGCACAATCAGGTTACCTCAATGACTCCGCCGCAGTAATTTACCTTGATATTCCGCCGCAACAACATGCCATCACGGTATCAAACTCCGCCGCAGTGCCTGATCAACGCAAAATCACTGATATAAGGGATAACCTCTACTGAATTGCTTTTGTGTATAATCTGTAAAGGTTGCCTGTATTAAAATTGCATACATTTCTTGTGGTACGAGCGAGAATCGTAGCTTGAGCGGCAAATTTGACCTCGGACTGTAGAGATAAATAGCCTTGTTGATTTATTTACTTTTAAAAACTGTGAGCCGTCTACATACGCCAGAAATATATATATATATATATTATATATATATATATATATATATATATATATATATATATATATATATATATATATATATAATATATATATATATATATATATATATATATATATATATATATATATATATATATATATATATATATAACACAATAGGAAGAAAACTGTCGACGTTGCGCTTTTCTTAGTTTCTTAACCCGATTTATTTCGGGGCTGGTGTTTTTCTCATCATCATCAATATAAACACTGCCACGGTACAACCGTCACTTGTTGCTGTCACTAAAGACAGTTCGTTATTCAAATTACCACGTGAAAATTGGAGGAAAAAAAAGTAATATATTTTAGTATCAAATTACACTGGCAAATATATCAATCGTATTACATTGATGGATGTCTAGCAGAAGAGACACAGAGCGTGTTTCTCTCACCTGCAAAGGGAATAGATCCTCATGAGCCCCCGCAGTACGCGGGGGCTCATGAGGATCTATTCATCTTGCTGGTATAATATATTTGTTAGGGGGGATTTTGGTCGTAAAGATCAGTAGCTACTGATTCCAGACAAAACGAGAAAAAAATATTACGTCCAACACGAAACGAGACCCATATATTAACTCTTAAACTCCCAAAACGAAATGATTTCCATTCTATAGAACGGAAATCATTAAGTTCTGGAGTTTAACCTCTTCCCCGCCACTGTACGCACACTATAATTATGTACATGTTTGTTTCTGAAATTTCGGTTCATTCAACGACCAAAAGCCAAAACCGTCCAAGAAACATGGATATAAATTGGTCTCAGCAAGAGGCATAGATCCTCATGAGCCCCCGCAGTCGCGGGGGCTCACGAGGATCTATGTCTCTTGCAGTTGGATCGTGTTGACATTTTTCTCGGCGGTCCTGGGGTTAAGAGTTAGGTCTGCGGCTGAAAAAAGTCAACTTGACCCATTGGGAATCGTTTTGATGGCGAAGCATCATATCGGCCACCCGTATTACAAAGGATTCCTGAAGCTGTCTGAATTCTGGACAGTTTACGTGTTGCGTAGGTCCTGCTGTTTCCGCTACAGATCCATGTAACTATCGCGAAATGTTACCCAGCGTGAAGGCCGACAGATGGAAAGGTGAAATTTCAAGTCGGGTTCAATTTCTTCAGCCAGCCTCGGCCATCTGCAAGAGGCATAGATTCGCGTGAGCGCCTGCAGTCTCAGGGGCGTCTGAAAATCTATGCCTTTTTGAGTTTTTATCAATGTTTCCTGTAAGTAAGGCGGCATATACAGATTTACATCTGCAAGTAAGTTCGGCGAGAATAAAAAGTTGTAGTCGGAACTGAGGCGACGCCGAGCTTTACGTCTGCAACAAAGTTAGGCGTTGAAGAAAGAACGCGAGAGAAATTCGAATGTCTGCGGGAGATAGGTCAAGTGTGCTATGTTTATCGTTATTTTGCGAAACTTTTACTGCCATGCGGTTAACCCATTTAGACCCAACGCTCTGCAGCAGGAGATGGATTGATCATGATAATTCAAGGGTAGTGCCGGATGAGCTTGGCGCCTTAAGGCGCCAAGCTCACCTGGCACTACCCTTGGATTGCCATGATCGACCCATCTCCTACAACCGGTACATAGGCGTTAGATAACACCTCCAAAATGTGGGGAATGTGCCCGTGGAGTTTGTTATATGGGTTAATGTCATAATGTGATTCTCAAGTGTCGTGACCTGTGTTTTTGACCGGTAGCATGCGATTGCGTCACGTATACCTTCACTCATGTCTGCTCCTCGCTGAAATGCCACAGAAAAAAAAAGGTTTCTCAGCTTGCAGCATGTATCATTGTATCTTTTGGCATCGTGAATCAGTGATGACACCGAAAGGAAAAGTTGGCGAATTGCTTGTTTTCACGCGCAAATCCTGATGGGGTTTGGAAGTGATTGCACGTTGCTTAGCCCCTCGACAGCTACAAAGCCTTACTCGGGAGGTGCCTGCGTTGCGTGTGGAAATAAAAGGAATAAAAAATAAAAAATAAATTTATACCAAAAGAATTGGGCGTTTGTCGTCAGCCGGGCTATGAGCAAAATAAACCTGAAACATTTCGAGGGAAAAGGGGGGTGGGGGTGGGGATGGGAGGGAGTGGGGTTCGGGGAGCGGGAGCGCCGGGGTGAAAAGGCAAGGGTCGATCTATCTCCTGAAGTGTAATGCAGTATCCGGGAAACGGGAACTTCGTCATTGGGGCTCAATATGTTAATCATGATCCGGCACTACCTTTTAGCTGTCACGGCTCTTCAATTTGTCAGCACTGTGTGTGAGAGGTCAAAAAGGAGACACACTAAGTACAGATTCAAGCACTTTTTTCAGTCGTAATGAAGTAGCAATCTATCATTTTCTGACTCAGATTATACACTTATTCCAAAACACTCGTACCCACTTCAGTCTGTCAAACTTGGTAGTACCATGGCAGATCATTGATAAAATATTCTGATGCTAGTGGGACTAACAGGAAGTACAGATCATCCTGAGCCCCGTCTTCTTGCGGGGGCTTATGAGGATCTTTGCCTCTTGGAGATGATGGACTGAATCAGTTGTGTGCAGAATTTATCGTTGGAAAAAAAAAAAAAACACTTCAATTTGTCAAACTTAGTACAATCAATGTAGATCAAGTTAATTTGACGGTGATTTCACCATAGAGCGTACAACTATACGCTGTATGCTCGATCTCCACCTGAGAAATACTAATGTTAATGAGACCAGCAAGAGGCACAGATCCGCATGAGCCCCCGCCTCTAGCGGGGGCTCTTGAGGATCTATGCCTCTTGCAGATGGTATTAGTTTCACTCTTTGACTCGCAGAACTGGTTTCCATTCCATAGAAAGGACATGAGTTCTCACTGGTACTCTCTACTCAAGAACACTGAGGGGTAAGGGAAACTTTGCAGTGTGAAACACTTGAAATATTATCACATCCGTGGCCAAATGTCTCTCCTCTTTATGTTACGCACAACTGACTGATTAGGTCACAGGAGATGAACGGCGGTTGACGGTTGTGGTTCGCAGTATAACTCACCTTTCGCACTCTTCGTTCTATGTGTCGCGTTAGGGCGGCGGTGCCGGCAGAGGAATTTATCATGTTTATGCCTTGGTCTGTGATCTTGTACCTCACGGCCGCTTCAAGGCCGTAATACCAACAAGATGGGATGAGCCAGCCCACAACGTCTCTTCAATACGAGTGTGCATGTATTTAACCACGTCGTTTTGCACAATACGCCCGCAGGTCTACATCACAAAAACAAGATGAGGATTTCAGGCTACAGTGAAGTCATAGGCAAGTGCCAACTTTTTTCTTGACGGAGGAATTACAATTTAACTCATTCTACACCATCACCGAAATCCCCAAATTTTGACGTTGTCTTCTGAAGACTGCATTGCTGTGCAGGCCACAGATCGACCATGATAGTTCAAAGGTGATGCCAGAATAGCTTACCGACTATGGGCGCCAAGCTATTCTGGCACCACCCTTGAACTATCATGGTCGATCCTTATCTTGCTGTGGTGTGTCTGGGGTAGAATGAGTTAAAACAACTTGCGGGAACTGAATCAGTTGTCACAGTTGTGTTGACTTCTTACTGTAATCAAGGTTATCCTGCGTTGACTCAGCTTTGAGTTGTTGCTACGTTGTGATTTATCTCATTCAGCCCGACGGCCGTATTTCCCAAATTTTGGAGGCGTCATCTAATGACTATGCGCCAGTTGCAGGAGATGGATCGGCCATGATAATTCAAGGGTAGTGCCTGATTAGCTTGGCGCCGACAGGCGCCAAGCTAATCTGGCACTACCCTTGAATTATCATGGTCGATCCATCTCCTGCTGTAGTGCGTCAGGGCTGAATGGGTTAAGAACAAATCACAATATAAAATTGTGAACTAGTAACTGGCAAGCTATGTTGCACCCTCTCTCTCTCTCTCTCTCTCTCTCTCTCTCTCTCTCTCTCTCTCTCTCTCTCTCTCTCTCTCTCTCTCAGGGAAGCTGGGTGGCTCGGTGGTTAGCGTTCGACTTTCATCCGAAAGGTCGTGGATTCGAACCCAGCTGAGGTCAAAAAGTGTACAGGTCTCTTTTCGGTGCCCCGTCTTTGAAATCACCTTCGTGGTGGACAAAAGACGTTAAGCCCTAAACGTTTTCTCTCTCTCTCTCTCTCTCTCTCTCTCTCTCTCTCTCTCTCTCTCTCTCTCTCTCTCTCTCTCTCTCTCTCTCTCTCTCTCTGCAGCAGAAGCCAAAGACCTCTACCATTCTTGTGGCTTCATGAAAAGTGGGTGTAACTTTGAAGGAAATCATTTCAAATATGTTTTTGATCATCGGTGCCATTGCGTAAAACCTCATGAACATGTTGCTAGTCCTAGAGCCATACCCCTCTTTATGTCTACCTCTTTTGTTGAAGGATATAAAGAAGGACATACTTTACCAGTAAGAGGTAGAGATTCTCATGAGCCCTTGCCTTGCAGGGGCTCATGAGAATCTATGCCTCTTGCAGATGGAAGGATTTTGCTGAACCGAATTATCCGGTGCCCTGCTGTGTGGTTGTACTCGCGGAAGCTTTGTAGTGCGCATGCTCCGGACGCACGCGCGCCTCTCATTGAACCCATATGCACGTGCAAGTGTGCATTATCTGTAATAGAACTTGTCAGGTTAGGGAGATAGGTCGCTTGGTCTACACGTGTTGCCCGTCTACCCCACTCCTAGTTGTCACGTGTGGGATTGTAGCGACCAGGCTTCAAGACTGAGTTGTTTGTCAGTTTGTTTGTTTGTTTTCCCCACAACGGATAGACTGACCGTGAAATCGCAGCCTTCAATAGCTCTTGAATCTCAGCCGTTACTGGCACAGGCTATTATATTGATAATATATTATCAGGATCAAAATGTTAGTTCATCTTAGTTAACACATTCTGCCCCAGGAACAAAATCCCCAACTTTTCAATTTGCCCTCTGACGTACTATATAACACATCTAGAGACAGATCGAGCATGATAGTTCAAGGGTGGTTCCAGAATAGCTTGGCGCCTATGGGCGCCAAGCTATTCTGGCACCACCCTTGAACTATCATGCTCGGCCCATGCCTTGCTGTGGTGTGTGGGTGCTGAATGAGTTAATATATGATGTATTGTCACTCTTGGATGACATGACGCAAGTTGAACTACGGCTACTGGTGATGTCTTACACGGTCAACTGCAATCTAATTATTCATCAGTACCGGAGCGAATTTCACAATAATTAAACTTGAAATACAGACTTTCGTCTTCGCACAGTGAGTGACTTTATTCTGTACTTTCATCCATTTTACTCTGATCCAGTTCTTATTATCAGAGATGGATCGACATTGACAGCTCAAGCGGGCCTGAGAGCTAAAAAAATAATAATAATTTTTGTTTTTTTAAACCAATCTCTCTTGGTATATGCACCTTAGGCACATTTTTAGTATCGTCCAATTTATTAATAGATGAGGCTGTACTGATTAATCGACCCTTAAGCTATCACACTGAATATGTTTCTCACTTGAACCGCTACGTGTTAACCCTTTGGGTCTGGAAAGTAAAGAATTGTGTGTCTATTATACACAAGCACCAGTTTATTAGCGCTTGCACGGAAGCGGAAACGCACTAACAAAAACCGTTTGCGGCAGTGTCGTAACGCGCACGGTATGCGGCAGCAATGTCATAAGGCACACCTGTGTGTGTACACAACAGTACATACATTTGCGTTGGGGTATACAAATGCGGGATGAAGCAATGTTATGCAAGCTAAGCATCCTCTCAGAACCTTACACGTGTCTAGTGAACCATACAACTCCTAAGCGACGCAACGTGACGTCAGCGATCATTTTGAGAAGGCTTTGATCTTTACTGAAGGTGATGAATTCTTACAGAATCGCTTCCCGAGTATATCAGTAGGAAGATTATGCGACTCTGTCAGAATTCAGGTTGAGAGATATGTGCGCTGGTCTGTGATTTTGGACCTTACGGCCGGAGGTCGTAGGAAGGTCCAAAATCACAAACCAGTGTACACGTATAAAGATTATTAATATTAAGGTTTTGAAGGCGAGCATCCGGTTACAAAAGCGAGTTCACGGTCGACACTGATCTGATCTAAGACTGCATGATGGCAAATGAATGTTCGGCGAAAAAAAAAAAAGAGGCATGCAAGAAAATGCTCCTTTGGGAGAGAAAGGCTCATAAAATTTGAGTAACAGAAACAAAAGATAAGCCATGACAGCCTCTGATTATGAATCAAACATCTAGTTCGACTGCAGAAGAAACTTAAGTAAATGCCACGAAACATATACGGCTCATTGAGTCATGCCATCGAGTAGGTATAGCCCAGATCTAGTCTGCGGTCATACTTATAATAACGCATTGGATCCAGCTCTGCAGTTTCAGTACTTGGGAAATGTCTGAGACGATGATGGTGGTGATGATGTTGTGGAAAATACAAGCCAGACTATCGTTACAACAACAGACATCTTTGCGGTGGGTCTGCCCACGGGCAACTGACAATGCAATTTCAC
Source organism: Semisulcospira habei (assembly GCA_036245525.1). Taxonomy (NCBI): domain Eukaryota; kingdom Metazoa; phylum Mollusca; class Gastropoda; family Semisulcospiridae; genus Semisulcospira; species Semisulcospira habei. The sequence continues at coordinate 101,791,782 of BTPG01000002.1, read as the reverse complement.
TTGACCTTAAGTACCCGAAGAAGTGGTAAAGTGGTAGAGTCTCTCAGTTAAGTCCCTAAACATCCTTTCATCTGCTACTGGCATAGATCCGTACGAGCTTCTGCAGCTGCATGGTCACACTAGTAGTATCGCCCCTTTTAGATCTAGAAATATATCATGGTTTTTTTTTTTTTTACAGGAGGAGAATATTGAATGTTTTACTTATGATTGTCGGCACTTCAGTGTCGGGTACAAAGACAGCTCTCTTGATTCTGCAAGAGGCATAGATTCTCATAAGCCCCTGCATCAGCAGGGCCTCATGAAAACCTGTACCTCTTGCTGGTAAAAATTTGCCTCCTGTATGACACGCCAGACAGAAACAAGTGATTAAGTTACATTTCTGTACATATGTGACTGAAGTACCGGATACCAAACTGCGGCTGTAAACCGGCCATGAGCTCTCTCCCAACTGCGCGCCGATGACAGACGAGCAGAGCTAGCATCGATTTGAGGCCGTGTTTACAGCCGCCGTTTCGATTCGTTAGTTGCTCGTCCGTCAACAGTCGCCAGCGATATCCGCGTGGAAGTTTTGGCGCGCATCTTTCAGGATCTATCGTCACGGCAATGTTTCCCGACCCGCAGTTCGGACGGCCGTTTTAGGCGTGATGTTCTGCCAGGGCAGCTTTGCTGCGGGCTCGGATGGTTCACCTCGCCCTTTCCCAGTGCGCAAAAGTCCATCGGGACGACGTCGGCCGCTGTTGGCCCGCGCACAGCCGTGCGCGGGCCAACGGCAGCGGCTGACGTCCGCTAGTAAATACATCCACCATTTCTTTCTCAAATTTTCTCTATTTAGAATATAAATTCTACTTCGCTCATAATGTGGTCGGATACAACATAGGTTGGAATCACATTTTCTCAGAGGTCCCCGGCGAAAGCACTCCTTTTGTGTAAATTACTTCGCTTATTAAAAAAAAAAATCGGATATACCGACAAGAAATATTGGGTCCCAAGGCGATGTGTAATGTCCGTATAGGTTACTGTATTTTTATAACAGCAAAACGTGTATGTGTTGTACTGCATGTGAATGTATGTGTTGCGGAAATAATGCAGCGTCCGATACAGTATATCGTTGATAGAAGGATGTTGGAAATACATACATACAGTATACATTTATAAGTTGGGGTTGGCAAGGGCGAAATGCACCATAACAGCCTTAATTATCTATGCGTTACTTACTGACCGCAGGATTTGTCTGTAGAGTTCATTCAGAGGTGTTGCCCTCAAAGGTGAGAGAATTATTGTGATGAGCAAAGCAGACCACTTACCCAGTGGTCTAGCCCTTTAGCCATGACCAAATTATGGTACCTATCTATATTGAGCAAGACATAGACTCACCAACCTCAGGTGTCCGTACGTCCAATATGAGAGAGAGAGAGAGAGAGAGAGAGAGAGAGAGAGAGAGAGAGAGAGAGAGAGAGAGAGAGAGAGAGAGAGAGAGAGAGAGAGAGAGAGAGAGAGAGAGAGAGAGGCTGCAGCGCTTGCAGTAATAAACTGAGGTGAATGATATCGTTTAGTCAAGTAGTCCATTCGATCTGCAAGAGGCATAGATTCTCATGAGCCCCTGCATCCGCAGGGGCTCATGAGAATCTATACTTTTTGCAGATATGGACTTGTCATATTTAGATCTGTTTCCCAATCGGTAAGGGTTTCAGCTATGCCTAGTCTTCGGTTATGGTTATGGTTCTCCGCCCTCACGTTAGCTCCAGATGTATGGGAGACACCTTCCACTGTTTTTTGTTTTGTTTTGTTTTGTTTTTTGTAGTATTTTCTCTAACTCCCTCCAACCTCGTCTGTGTGACTGGCACCGGAATCATTTCAACACGAGAAAGAGATTGTCATGAGTTTCCGCAACCTCATGAGTGTCTGTGAGTCTTACGAGTGGATCTTGCTTGTCGCAGGAGCTGGTGGGGTTGTTTTTCCTGTGGTCCCGAATAAAGAAGAAAATTATTTCATGATGACATATTTTTCGTGAGTCCCCCTGCAGCTTCCTTGGGGTTCATGAGGATCTACGATTCCTACAATGGGCGCGGTCTTATTTGGGTATGCTTGCACCTGATCCTTAGAAGCTGGGCCCACGCTACCAGAATTTGCCACTAGCAATGTGTGGTAAGCAACAATTTGCCACCTGCCACATCGGCTTCCTGGCACACGTATCAATGTACGCGCAATGTGTTGTACTGACTGACCTGCCATTACTATATTATTATATGGAACAGCTCTCACGGCGCGCCCGGGTTGAAATCAGTATTCGGAGCTGCAGGAGTCCCATATGCATGAGAACTCTCAGACAAGGTTGATCAATTTACTCACTGGAGACGTGCCGCATACGGATACGCAGCTATTAGCAGCGTTTTCACATGCGGCGCGTCTCCAATGAATATTACAGTCTCAAAGCCGTCGGCCGTCGCTCAGCTTCTCCGCCATTTTTTCCGGCTCGCCGGAAGATGAAGAAACGGGAAGTGGCGCAAGACTGAACACCGCTGATTGGCTGAGAGGCGGCAACATTGCTCGAGCCTTGCCGGCTACCACAAATGAATAGACTCGGTTTGTATCGGGTCGCAATTTGTGGCGGCAATATTGGAGGCGCCCCTAATTGAGGCGGCAACATTGCCGCCACAAAATTGTGCGCTTCTTCGACGAATACGTGAATGTATACAGCAGAACCTGTTTTGAGCGACAATTCTCACGAGATCGCCTGTCATTAACTCATTCTACCCCAACACCGAAATCCCCAAATTTTGACGTTGTCCTCTGAAGACTGCATTGCAGTGCAGGACACAGCTCGACCATGATAGTTCAAGGGTGATGCCAGAATAGCTTGGCGCCCATATCTTGCTGCGGTGTGTCTGGGGTAGAATGAGTTAAAGATCATCATTTAGGTGGCGGTAGCTGTGGCTGTGGCTGTAGCCATCTAAACGACGGTCTTTAATGACAGGTGACGCTTTTTGCCCTTCAAGCCGTCTCTTGGAAACCTGTCTTTAAAAGACCAATTTTTTTCTGCTTAATTAAAGTGGTTGCTTAAAACAGTTTCTATTGTACAAAAGTGGTGAAGGTTCAGGTTAAACCCCTTCGCTGCTGAAAAAAAATCGTGAAGCCGATCCAGCTGCAAGAGGCATAGATCCTCATGAGCCCCCGAAGTTGCGGGGGCTCATGAGGATCTATGCCTCTTGCCGAGACGACTCTGTGTTTCTGTTCCTTGACTGCTGAGGATCTTTGGCGTTGAGTATACAATGAGTTCAAAAACGCAATCAGTGTCCAATGGCAGTGATGAGACCAATCATACTTTTCGCTTAACTCTTTCGAGACGTGCCGCATCCGGATTCGCAGCGTAAAGCCGCGAATCCGGATACGGCACGTCTCGAAAGAGTTAAACTGTTTTCCACGAGTCCCAGTAGCCTGTTGCAGGTTCATGAGGATCTGTGGTCGCTACAGATGGATGCTATTTGCAGCAGGAGCCGGAGGATTCTCCCCAGATGAGATGCACGCGGTGCTAAACGCGTCCCACCCCCCGCTGTAATGCAGCGCATCTGTGCACCGTTGTGTTTGCGCATAAAACCCTTTTCCTGCAATTCATTCTCTAGGGAACGCCCTCTCATCCCTGGGCCTGAGGAAGACAGACGTAAAAGAGTTGAAGAAGTGGTAGAAATCCTCTAGCCGTGAGCCTAAGCAGAACGATCGCCGATTTATTATTATTATTGTTGTTGTTGTTGTAGTTGTTGTTGTTGTTGCTGTTGTTGTTGGTGGTGGTGGTGGTGGTGGTAGTAGTAGTAGTAGTAGTAGTAGTAGTAGTAGTAGTAGTAGTAGAAGTATTTTTGTTTGTTTTGTTCTTCTCAGTCTTCGCCCGAGAAAGACAAATGTAAATGCGTTCATGAAGAGGTAGAAAACCTCAAGAACTCGCGCGGGTTGCTATAGACTCACTGACTAAGCAAGAATGAAAACACGCATTGAAAGGACAAATGCAAGAAGAGCGAAACCTGCTGAACAAAAAAACAACAACATCAAAGCAGACAATACTGCATCCAAGGTCTACGGCAAGCAAAACGTTGGGTAGATCGCAAAATCTCAAAAATATGCCTGTTCTGCGATTATTGTTGTCCTGAAAGGCGACCTTAAAAAAATACAGAGATTCTTCTTGTATGTAGTGTAAGGCAGAGTTAAAATGCGCCTGCAAGCGGCATAGATCCTCATGAGTCCCTGATATATGCCTCTTGCAAATGTTTTGGGCGCTCCCTAAAGCAATACAACAACATTCTTTGATGCATGCCTTCGTGCATAGGAAAGACCCGCACAGCTAACAGAGAACAGTTTTGCAATTTGTAGGCCATTGTCTTGCATCATTTACTGCTGATGGGAGGGTGCTTAGTTCTGATGAGGATTTGACATATTCTTATGATGATAGTTATGTCAGCTAGCACATACATGCAATTTGCTAAAAGACAAAAAAAATGGTGTGGGAAAATTATGAGAGCTGCAAGACTTGTACTCATAAATATGCAAAAATAAACAAAATAAAACACATCAAGTTTCTTGTTGAAGTTTTCTTGGAGGGGCTTTAGAGACGCGCTGATGAAGGGAGGTGGGGGGTGGAGGTGGGGGGGGGGGTTGGGGGTGATGGGAAGACACGCGTCAGTTATGTGACTGGCAGGAATTATCGCTTTTCAAGTGTGATATCATAACACTCAGGAATAGTAACTCTAATATCTAGTCAATACTGTGAATAGCCTCCCTTTGCTCCTATCCAGATTTACATGCAGAATCAGCCGCAAGCATTCAGAGATATATTAAGTATATTTTTTATCGCTTATGATTTCATTTTTGTCAACAAGATGATAAACCAGAGATATCCTTTCAAAAATGGGGCATCCGTTAGACACATTGACGAGACTCACACACTGATGTGTTTCTCCCAAAAATGTCTGACTGCGCTGAAGTATGAACAAGGGTGCGTGATGATTAAAAGGCTGAAAACAGTCGAACCTCGCACTTTCTGTCATTTCCTGTTAACCCCTTAATTGCCGGAGGAAATCACACACTACTCATCTGCAAGAGACATAAATCCTCATGAGCCCCCGCAGACGCGGGGGACTCATGAGGATTTATGTCTCTTGTTAATCCTGTGTGCTTTGTGTCCACGTTTGGTCCCAATTCGGTTGTGTTCTTCACGGTGTGCAGTGGTTTCAGACGGGAAATCCACGTACGCTGGCGTTCAGGGGGTTTAGGATATGACAGAGGGTATTTCAGGGCGTGGAGTGTGGCGGTTCTCACTTGATTTACCTTTGAGTGATTATAACCATTCCTTGTCCGCAATGGCTTTGAGGCTGAGCCTGTCATACTTCCCGCTCTGAAATTCCCTCCCAGTTCAAGGGTTGAGAGAGCGAATTTGAGGGCACGAGGTATGGCAGTTCTCAATCGACTTCAGTCTGAGTATCTCAGTGTACGTACTTAACCCATTCGCTGCAACTGGACGCAGATTGTGTTTCACGATCCAAAGTAAAATCCGCCAAAGGAAGAAGGGTGTAAAGTGGTTTTAAAAACAGGTATAGATCTTCATGAGCCCCCGCAGTTGCGGGGGCTCATGAAGATCTATACCTGTTGCAGATGTGTGTTGTTCAGTTTTTCTCAGCAGTGAACGGGTTAACCATTTAAAAAATGTAATGCATGCGCTCTGTTGCCCGTGTTGAATTTATATTTATTCTGCGCATGCACAAGTTAGGAATACAAGACTCATGATAAAAGACGTAATTCACAAAAATATTTCACGATGTACAATTTATGATTACCAGACTCAAAGTAAAAGACGTAATTCACAAAAATATTTCACGATGTACAATTTATGATTACCAGACTCAAAGTAAAAGACGTAATTCACAAAAATATTTCACGATGTACAATTTATGATTACCAGACTCAAAGTAAAAGACGTAATTCACACAAATATTTCACGATGCACAATTTATGATTACCAGACTCAAAGTAAAAGACGTAATTCACACAAATATTTCACGATGCACAATTTATGATTACCAGACTCAAAGTAAAAGACGTAATTCACAAAAATATTTCACGATGTACAATTTATGATTACCAGACTCAAAGTAAAAGACGTAATTCACAAAAATATTTCACGATGTACAATTTATGATTACCAGACTCAAAGTAAAAGACGTAATTCACACAAATATTTCACGATGCACAATTTATGATTACCAGACTCAAAGTAAAAGACGTAATTCACAAAAATATTTCACGATGTACAATTTATGATTACCAGACTCAAAGTAAAAGACGTAATTCACAAAAATATTTCACGATGTACAATTTATGATTACCAGACTCAAAGTAAAAGACGTAATTCACACAAATATTTCACGATGCACAATTTATGATTACCAGACTCAAAGTAAAAGACGTAATTCACAAAAATATTTCACGATGTACAATTTATGATTACCAGACTCAAAGTAAAAGACGTAATTCACACAAATATTTCACGATGCACAATTTATGATTACCAGACTCAAAGTAAAAGACGTAAATCACAATGATGCTGCTTTAACGCAAAAACATTTCAAGATGTCTTCACCTGTGAGTTTTCCATTTTCAGATTTTTACGCGGCTAGGTCCTATATCTGGAGATAGTAAATCTTTTAAATCCCTTAAACTCTACAGCTGTTCCAATTTTGACCTCATAAACGGGACTGGGTCTTACAAACATAAATCATATCTTTGTACACATGGACAGTTTTAATGCAAATTTTACAGATTAGACCTAAACAATTTAAACGCTTTAGTGTAATGACATATTACGCTGCTTACGGAATTGTTTTCAAGAGGAGTGATGTTTTTATGCAATTTTCACAAAGATTACATCTGAATGATCACTCATTTAAGGCGCCCAGCATCAATAGCTGCGAAAGTGTCGAACAGCGTTGCCGCCAGCCGGCGGCAAAGCTATTCGACACTTTCGCAGCTGTTGATGCGGGGCGAATTCGGAATGAGTCAAAAGCGCTTAAACACATAACAACACCAACAGCTGTTGAAAGGTTATGGTAATGTAAATCGTCGAAATATGAAATCTCCCTGAATAGCCTGGTCACATTCTCAGTACGTTGATAAGTGTATGGAATCTAATCGTTCATGCGGCTGCCATCTCGACACGCAAAGGCAAGCAACTCTTTTGCCCTTCAAAGCTAAAACTGTAATACAAAATCCAGACGGAAAAGTTGACTGCCAAGCGTGTGAAATGCAAAGAAATACAAAAAAAAAAAGAAAAAAAAAGAAAGAAACACGCTTAGAAAAGACAAATACAACACAGTTTGTTACATTTTCTGGTTACAACTCTTGAAAAGTGGTTTAACCTGAAAATTTAATAACATGTTTTATACTTGGAATTTCTAAGGGGCGGCTTCTTTCTTTGTGGGGTATTTCTTTACCATGTAAAGACGCAATAGAGGCGCGAGTCCGAAATAGCTCAGGCGGTTAAACGTCGGAGCAGGAGAGCGAAGGGAATCGCCGGGTCGTGGGTTCGAATCCCGTCCCGGCCCCGGTAGCTGGACTCACAATTCAGGGGGGAAAAAACGGATTTGTTCAATAGCATGTCCGTTAAAAGGTCCTGGTAAATCAAAGTGGCACAGTTAGAGTGCGCCTGAGTTGATCAGTGTTCAGGTTGTACTCTATAGGGCAATAGATTTCCCTGTCCCCCATAACCCGCCCGTCAGGGCCGTCCATGATCACCTCGGCGCTGTGGACGTTAAACCCGAACTAACTAACTAACTAATAGAGGCGCCGCCTGCTAAACACTACTTCTGACTGCACATTGGTTGTCTTTCGCCAATCGCTAGCGTCCCAGCACGCAAAAGACTGTCGGACCGAAGTAGCCCGCAGTTGGGCCGACTTAGGCCGTATGGCCTTTGCGCACTGGGATAGCGAATCGAGGTAGACAACCAGCGACACGTGACGAGACGTGGATCAAACATGAAGCTAAGATTGTAACCGTGCGCCTGCAATAGTTTGACCATGATAGTTCAAGTGTGCGGTGATGTTAGTTTAGGGCCTGTTTGACCGTAATAGCTGATTGTTATAAGGGGTAGTGGCAGATTAGCTAATAGGCGCCAGTGAGCAGTTGGCGATGATAGACTATATCTATAGCTCGGCACCTAAGCAGATGGCGCTGACGGCCAAAGCAAAAGCGACCAACCGAGATTCAGCTAAACTGAAACAGCTATTACTTTTCACTTATATAAGGCTGACAGTTAATATGTAAATCATCTAAAAGGGATGGGGAGTAGGGTGGGTGGGAAATGTAACCCTTTCACCATCAGATCGAACGATTAATGGTCTATGTCTAAAACCATATCGCGGACTGTTCTGTGGGCGATGTGCCGGTAAGTATAACACCGGCAAGAGGCATAGATCCTCATGAGCCCCCGCAAATGCGGGGGCTCATGAGGATCTATGCCTCTTGCATTTGGGTGTCGTTTGCTGTGTTCTCGCAGTGGAAGGTTAAACTGCGTTATCTCGGGAGCTGAGGGGTTAATTCACGCGAGATCCTCGTTTTTGTGAGTAAACTATGGAACGTTCCCGCGTGTAACATTGCAGCTCCAGCCGGCATTTTGTAAACAAAACAATAAACAGAGCGTAATTCAAAGGGCTTGTGGCAGGCAGTCTGCTATATGTCTTTTCTGTCCTCGCTGACTTCGGAACCGTTCAATTCTAAGGGTTTTTGTTTTTTTTTAAGTGAATTTTTCTAAAGGAAATTTACTCCATGCGCAGTCAAGTTAAGTCTGGCTGCCATTTTTTTTTTTAAATGCTAAAACTAAAAAAAAAAATTTCATTCTAAGTCCCAGTATTTTCTCAAAGACCAAAAGTATAACTCAGTGTAATCATTAACCCCATAACTGCCGGTGCAAAGCGAACGCTACCCAGCTGCGAGAGACACAAACCCTCATGAACCCTCATGAGTCGCGGGGTCTCAGGCGGATTTATGTCTCTTGTTAGTCCTGTGATAAGAGTTCTTTATTCCGATGTTTGTCCCATTTATCTCTGTGTTCTTCAGGCGAATGTCGGTCAGTGTGCATTCGTGCCAGACTCGCAATTCGTGATCACTGACAGCAAAGGGGTTAATCGTAAAGTTTGCGAGAAGTTTTAACAAGAATACTAGGACTTTTTCTGGGCCCTGAACGGTTAGCGTAAGCACAGCACACCGCTTATCCATAACCATTTATGCTTATCTGACCAAGACGACGTCAATTTTGGTCAGCCGTCAGGTTCAGACTCGGGCAATATCCCAATACATATAGGCCCATCGTTTATCCGGTTCGTCTGCAGTTATTTGGCAAAGGGCAGCATGTCCTTTTTTTTAGAAAAGCGAGATTATCATTGTTACACAATGAAAATCTTGCTTTTCTAAAAAAAAATGCACATGCTGGCGTTTGCCAATAGCAGTCTGACAACACAAGTGCTTCAATGCATGGGCGATGTGAGTAAAATGGGATATTGCACAATATCGTGTGTCAGCGCTTATTGTTTGAACCGGCAAGAGGTCGGACCATGCAAATGGAAGAGGGGAGGGGTGGACAGGCGGTGGAAAACAGGCTCAAAGGTTGAGAAATGAGACTTCAGTCAAGATGTGTGTCAATGTAAACAAGATGGGATGAACCATAACCCACAAAGTCCCTTCAATATGAGAGCTGTCCTCGCTGTCATGGTTCTCTACGTTTTGTGTTTGACCTAATTCTGATGTTGAAATATCTTCTATTGAAAAAGTCTCGTAGATCTGCCAATGCGTCAGTGAGTTCTATAATGGGCGCAGGACATAGGCGTCATTGGTTTGTCAAACGTCATTTGACGTGACGTAAGTTTTAGTTTTTACGTAATTTTATAATTTACGTGATATGAGTTTCACTTTCGCCCGCCATGAGATGGCCTTGGTTGCCTGCTCGGCGTTAAATCCCCAATAACTAACTAACTTCACTTTCGCTTCATACTCATAGGCTTAAAAATATGGTGACAAAACTAGAATTTCACCGAACAATTTCAGTCTTGCTATAATTTGTGTGAAAGCAGGCTGACTTTACCTAGCTACATGATATACTAAGTACACGGGTCACCTGCATGCTCTTCTGAAAGTGCGTCGATGTGTGTGTGCGTGTTAGTGCGTGTTAGTGCGTGCGTGCACGCGCGCTCCAAACATCTCCAAGAGGCATAGATCCTCATGCGCCCGGAGGGCGCATCAGGATCTGTGCCTCTGGAGATGCGCGCATGTTTGTGTGTGTGTGTGTGTGTGTGTGTGTGTGAGAGAGAGAGAGAGAGAGAGAGAGAGAGAGAGAGAGAGAGAGAGAGAGAGAGAGAGAGAGAGAGAGAGAGAGAGAGAGAGAATTACGTCATATTTATAGTATTATGTTAATGTCTTCGTGGTGACCAAGTTGCCCGTCTTAAGTCACCGCCACTGTCTGACTTTCTCTACTGAGAAGCCATGCCTTTTTACTGTTTTCATTCTTTTCTGAAAAGATTAAAGGATTTTTTTTTTTTTTTACTGAAGAAGTTGAAAGGATAGAAAGCTGGCTAACGAACGCATCCAATGTCTTTATTCATACTAGCTATATCCAAAATTTCAAATAAATATGACAAAAATTACGGACTCTAATCTGGGACAACCGACTTCCTATAAACGGTTGTTTATGTCTGCAATGAGACATTCAATTACAATATGCTCGGAGGCTCTCTTAGCCACCCCTTTAAGAAAGTATTTCGCTAAGTTTTAGGCTTGTGTCATTACACAAATATCGGAGATT